>CAJNOI010000011.1:173630-191458 GCA_905250115.1 Adineta steineri | reverse complement strand
TGCTCATCCACAAGCAGCTAAACAAGTGGAAACAACAAAAGTTAGTTGAATTTGTATGGGAATAAGTTGATTGTTGATAAATATTTATTTTAGAGTTATGGTGCTCAAATAAAAAGTCTTGTTGGCTCATTTTGGTTTGGAAATAAACAACTTGTTTAACTAGATTGTTTTTTTTTCTTCTTGTATTCATTATTTATACTCAGTATCAGATCTTTGATTTAGCCACTTTTGTTGCTGTGTGATTTTTTCTCTCTCTTTGTTTTGATAGAATAATGATAATTTGTTTTTTTTTAAATTTTGGAATTAGAATCATTTATATGAATAATATATTGGTCAGTTTGATAATACATTTTTTTTCTAGAAATAAATCAGTTAAATAATGTTGAAAAGTAAAGATATCGAGAAACACACTGTCCAAAGTTGAACTGTGAAAAGGAAATATTTTGATTGTACGAGATTATAGAAATTTTATATTCTTGTAGAACGGTGTGGTTGTATTGTCTGTATCTTACACTCATCCACACCCAGCTCACATTTTCTACTTTTTGTTTTTTAATACAGCTTATAACTTCAATAGAGATCTAAACAGGCCTAGAAGAAGTAGAATTGATCTGTCTGTTCTGGTCTATGTATTATTTTACATATAAATATCCTAATTATTTTCGACAAAAAGTGAAGACGGTCTTAATGAAAGGTACAAGCAGCGATGATAATTAAAATGAATTAACTATTATTGGAATTTTAAAAGATAGACATTGGGTAAAATGCTTGTTAGTTATTAACTAAAATAGTTAGAGACTTTCAGATTTCATCATTCGAAACAAGAGACTGGGATACGTATAACTATAGAGAAATCAGAGTTTTCCTAAATATCCTTGATTTGAAAACTCTCTCTCTAAATCTAAAATAAATACTTCCGTGTTGATCAACATACTCGATATTCTATGTTCTGAATGCTTTCTCTCTTACTCGCGAAAAATCTTATACATCTTCATCTAAACAAAATAGCTACAACTCCACGAAAGAAGCAATCCCACCGATTACTTAGATAAAATTTTCAAGAGTGTTCTTCAAAGTACTAGGCCAGCCGAAGAAACTAAAAGGGGGATTTTGTTTTAAAAGCACCGCTAATTTTTTAAATCGCATCTTCAAAAACTGGCATGAAGAAAGTCTCGAGAAAACCTTGCTTTCTCTATTGTTATACGTCTTTCGATTCCTTCTTTCAAATGATAAAAATTGCAAATATCTCATCACCTTTATTAAAATGTTATAAGCATTCTACTAAATAAACTTCTTTTAGAACTTCTATAATACACAGCATAGTTATTAGTTCAATCCTGGCTGTCGTTGTAAAGAATAAATAGAGAGGAAAGGTAGAAAATTCGAACGAAATCTTTATCATTATTAAAAGCATGCTAAATAACTTCTACGATCTAGTATAGAAAATCATTTATCTAGATTAGATATACTGTAACAGCATAAATATGAAATAGGAAATGTCAAGGCTTACTGAACAATTTATCGAAATACTTTAATAAACGGTTAAAAACAGTGGATAGTAACTTAGTGAAATATATAAAGAATACGCATCAATGCGTGAGCAATGAACAATGGGATCATTATATATTAATAGTCAGAATTGTATGAAATCAAAATGATAAATAATTATTTCTGATAATCCATTATAAAAAGTACTTCGATATATATCTTCTATAAGCAGATTTTCTTTTAGATATCTATATCAAGCGGCCTCCATAGCACGGGACAGCCTCAGAAATTACACTTTGTGATTTTAACAGGTTGGTACGCCTAGTGGTGTATTTCGATATCTAATCCTCAGAACAAAGTCAAGATAAAAAAGACCTAACTCTATATTAAAACACCATGACAAGTGCTGAGCATTATCAGCTTCTTAAACGATCATGTTCGGACAATATAGCACCAACATCATTAGCATCGTTTTTTCGTCCATCCCTTCCCGCTTAATTGTCGTATTTCCTTTTCAGAACAAAATATTTTAAAGTAAAAAAACTAAAAGACCAAATCATTTAAACAATATTGTTACTCTTCATTAATAAATAAATAAGAATCTAAAATTAAAGAATAAATTGTATCAAAATAAAAAAAACTTAACTAAATATACTTACCATGTGGATTGTTTAATCGATCAAAGCGATCCAAAACAAAAACAATGATATTAAAATGAATATACTCACTGTTTATCGATCAGGATAATCTGAACTTGAATAAATAAAGTCTGTTATAAGCAAAATACCTATTGTTCACCAATTTGATTTAGTTAAACATCCTAAAATTAGTAAAAATAAAAATAATACTAAATAAAAAATTACTGCTCGTTGGTTTGATTCATTCGGATGACGTAAAATAAATTAAATTGAAGAGGATAAATGTGTTCTCTTTCTTTTTACCCATACCCACTCAAGATGGTTTCTTACAACGGCGAAATTTAGTGTCACAGAGTTTTGCTTTTTCTGAAAATATAGCAAGTGTAAGCTTTACGTTGTAGCTTGTAGAACTGTTCACGCTGCATCTTATGGTATATTTTGTTTTTTAATGAAATGTATTAGATGAAATAAAAAACGCGAGCATTTATCCTGCCCCATCAGTTATCAAATTTGCTGCCTGAAATTTTTTTTGATGCTTTTCGAGATTCATCATTTTTTTGAACTAGAACCAAAGAAAATAAAATATAAACTATATGGTTTCATAGAGTAGTCGATGCTCTATCCAACTGTATCAAAATAAGAAACTTCCGATGTTTTACATGAATACAGCAACTTACACAAAACTACTAAAAATAACAGAATCAACCTGTACAGATCAATTGTTTTAATTTTGAGCGCAAGAGTTTGGTTTATTTCATATATCGCCTTCCGAACACGAGATTAGCTTTAGTATATATCATAATCTTTCACCATCAACTGACCATCTCAAGGGAGGGCGGTAATGAATTTCACACCAGAGGAAGACTAATGGAAAATGACGTTTATCAATACTAAACAACAAAGGTTACGAAATTTCACTGATTATAAATGTGATACAATTTATTTTTATTTTTCTATTAATTGACGAGTACAATCACTAATGAATATGACGATCATTAACGTTTTTTATTGCATGTAATATCGATATAGAAGAGTTTCATCTTTTTGTTTTGATAAAATGATAGAAAGCTCGTTTTTCAATCATCCGAAAAAAGAAAGCTTTAACCAAATGTTCTTTTTTTTCAATGCAATCCAAAATTCTGCTTGACTACTTTCCACAGCATTCGATCTGAGCTTCAGCACCTTTAGTGTCTGTTTAAAATAATAAAGAGTTGAATGATAAGTAATGGAAGAGTCTTTATCTCACTGTATTATTTTGTAGTGCATTAGCTATATGTCTCATCCCCTCCTCTTTAATTCTATTAAAAGATATGTCGAGTTCTGTAAGTGCCTGCATGAAATGAAATAAAATAATGTATAATAGAAAAATATTTATTTTACTGTATTTTTTTCTAATACATAACTCAGACATATTGCTCCACTGTTTTCGATATCATTCTCGCAGAGATTGAGTTGTGTGAGTGTCTATGAAATACACGAAAGACTTGAGTAATCGAAAAGTATTTATTCTCACTGTATTATGTTCTAATCCACGACTCAAATGTCTCGCTCCTTCTTCTCTAATCCAATTATGTTCAAGGTCAAGTTTCTTGAGTGTCTGTATGAAATTAGAAAGAATTTACTGATAGATAATGTAAAAGTTTTTTGTCTAACTCTATTGTGTATCAATGCATTACCAAAATATAACGCTCCTTTAGCTTCTATCCAATTGCCCCATAAATTAAGTTCTGTTAGTGTCTGTTTGAAATAAGAAACAATTGAATAATAGAAGAATATTTATTTTACTGTATTGTGCTGTAATGCATCACTCAGATATTGAGCACCATATGACCCGATATGATTGTTTTCTCCATAGCGCCCGTAAGGATCGCTGCCAAAGTCGAGTTCTATGAGTGACTACGTCAAAATAAGAAAGAGATTGATGAGGAATGAAAAAAGAATATTTATTGTACTCTGTTGATTTGTATTACATCACTCAGATACTGTGCTCCTCTACTGTCGATTCCATTGCTACCGAAAAGGTTGAGTACTATGAGTGTCTGTATGAAATAAGAGAGAAGAATTGAGTAATGAAAAAAATGTTTATCTTACTGTATTATGTTGTAATGCATTACACAGATATTTTATCCCTTCATTTGTCATTCTATTGTTGGCAAGATTGAGTTTTGTTAGCGTCTGTATGAAATAATAAACACTTCATCGATACATGATGCGAAAGTATTTGTCTTACTTTGTTGCTTTTCAATAAATCACTCAAATATTTCGCACCTTCTGTCTTGATTCCATTGTCGGAGAGGTTAAGTTCTGTGAGTGTCTATATGGAATAAAAATGAGTAGAACGATGAATGAACATAGAATACATTTATCTTACTGTGTTAGTTTTTAATGAATCACTCAAATATTTCGCTCCTTCAGCTTGGATTAAATTGAAGGAGAGAATTAGTTGTTTGAGTGTCTGTATAAAATAAAAAGATGTTTAATAATGCAGAATAGGAGACTATTTATCAAACTGTATTATATCGTAGTGCATCACTTAGATATTGCACTCCCTGGATTCCGATTCCGTTGTTGGAGAGATTAAGTTCGACCAATATCTATAGAATGTAAAAAACATTTGAATAATCAATGTAGATGGAATATTAACTCTACTGTAGTGTATCGTAATACAACGCTTAGATGTTGCGCTCCTTGAGCTCCAATTCCATTGTTCCGTAGATTAAGTTGCTTGAGTGTCTATTAAATCGAATTTAATCATGTATTATTCACGTTTCTTGTAAAATGAAAAGTAAGAATTACTCCATATTGACTGTATGTATCAATAATTTTATTGAGTCTTAGACATATATTGAAACATGAGAAGGTAATGATTTTGATGTCCAGATTATCCAAAATTCGGTAAACTATCTCTATCGGTAGTGTGTGTAATGAGTAGATCATTTTGTTGAAGCTTTATTATATAATGTCTTTTAGAATGAAATTTTGCACGAAGCACGAAAATCTTTCTTGTTATCAGCTACAGTTAACTTGGATAGAGATGAAGAAGAAAAAATAGAGCTCCTTATCAGCAACTAACTACATATTTTTTTCTCCTTCTTTCTCTCTGTATACAGAACTGCGTAGTTGTATATTCAATAATGAGATAGTGAGTCAAACAATAAGCATACACTGTATAGTTCCGTTATACGTAGTCAGAACGAAAAGTAAGTATAATGTTTTCACGAGAAGCAAGAATTTAATTTCTATTGTTTAATATTTTCTGCATGAAAATTCATTTATTAAGGAGATGAAGCTCTCAAGACGCGTTTCGTCCTTGCTTAAGGGACTCATCAGTTGAGTTTAATCTCATCCACACAGAGGTATATGAAAGAGATAAGTAATTCAAAGCAATCACACAACTATAGCTTTCTCTGTGGAGGATCGTTCTAACAATTTAAGATTTAAATCGAGATAGTTCTCTTCTGCTCTTATGTGTTTCATGTTTAGGGGATTAGTCGTCGCTTTTTCATGTATGAATAGGTGCGGGTGTGGGTGTGGGTGTGGGTGTGGGTGTGGGTACAGGTTTGTATGTATGTATGTGTGTGTGTGTGAGGGTGTGTGTATGGCTATGGATGAGGGAGAGTGATAGATGGATATGATATCCACCCACACCCACACCCAAACTAATATCTTTCAATTATCGATTCATTAGTTTACAATTACATGAGTCAATCATGTCTGTCGTGATGAAGATCATTTTTTGAGCGAACATATTTTTCAAAACAATATGTAAAAGAGTTGGCAAGAGTGGATGTGGTTGAACAGAAGAGATATCGACGTTCGTACAGACACACCTGCACACAAAATCTTACGCATGACTTCTTTCACATACATACCCTCATCCATACTTGGTACAGAATTTAAGAAGTAAATTTCTTAGATAGATTTCATAATGAATTCTGATCCGATAAAATCATCGGTACTAAGTCTTTCGATGATACATATAGTTCATCAAGATCGGCAAGATACACTATATCTCAACTGAAAAGCATTGAAATACTTAACAATTTTTCATTCCGAGAAGCAAAAATTGCGACTAGTAAGCTGGCCTATAGTGAAGAAAATCTAAATGAATTTGTTTATTAATCGATTGATTAACTCTTACTTTCACCATTCATGTATTCTACCGGCCATTCACTTATTTCATTGATTTCATTAGTATTTGCCTACTAATTGTTTCATATATATATCTGACTAATTAAATGATGGTCTAAACAATTTATTTGAAAATTATCAATGGAAGACTCATCCATACTATCCACCGGATGAATATTAGTAAGAAATTTTTAAAAGATATTTCAGTTAGTTTTGCCATTAACCACAACAGCAGGGGCATTGTAAGAACACCATTAACAATACCGTACACAAATTCAATGTTATTTATAACAAAAAATAGTTTGATAATAGCATAAAGTATACGTGGATAGAGTATGACGTGCGAAATTATCAATGCCTTTCCCAAATATGCTCTGTGACCAGAAATTTTTTCCGCTAGAGGTTTGTCTGTTCTTTTGAATATGAAGATTCCTTTAGCGAGCATATAGCATACGCCCGAAAGAGTCTCCATAAAATTTAAAAACACTAGTGCTTTGAAAACAACATATTCTTGCGTATTCACTGCGTGCCATACAAGATATAGACCAGTTGGCATGCATACTGCAAACCACAAATAAAATACGAATTTTCGAATTATTTTATGATACTTCATGTTTTTTGATAATACTTGAACGTAACACAGCAGCCAAAATATTAGTGAAGATATTGCATGTACACATATTATCGTTGGACTAGTCACTGGTAGCATCGGTACCATATAATATAGGAACCATTGGTTATATTTCCAGATAGTTAACATTTGCTTTAAAATATATATCACGCCAAGTAAGATCACACAACGTACAGTAAAATTTACTTTATATGATTTACTGCCATTTTCTTCGACAAATTCCAAGGCCGCCTTCTCAAATCCACGAGCATTTTTTTTATTTTCTTCAAAAATACATTTGAGTTCGTTAAAGAATGCACTTTTGAGTTCATCCAAAGATGTGAATTCCCATGAATTCAAGGTCTTACCCATAACAAGAAGCGGTGCTACCTTTTCCATCGGAATTAGAAAATTCAGAGGAACACCTATTGTATCAAATAAAAAAGAATCTACGACACGTAATATGTTATTGTACTCAAATTGTGTCGCAAAAGTGAAACAAGGCACCACCTTGGATTTATTTTCCATTGCTAGTTTTAAAAATCCAATGTGTTTTGTATATAAGCGAATAACATTTTTCTCATTGGGATTGCATAACATTGATTCATGAGCCCCACCAGGAACAATAGCTACGGGTATTTTTTGAAGTTTTTTGATGATATTTATTTTGCTTGCCGTCGTAGATCTATGTTTTCCCAAGAGAGCCATAATTATAGCATTTGCGGGCACAAAAAAGGAACCAGTATGAGTTGCCATACATATATTAGCAAGACGAGGATGGCAAAGCTGATAAATAAGGTTAAATGGCCACCGTCCATGTGGATGACATGCAATGATCGTATTGCTAGTATAATCTTCGTTACTATTCAGCCATGTTTCAGTATTTCCGAAAGCATGCCATGTGACAAACACGTTAAGTAAAAAACGGTTGAATGCGTTGATCATTTTTTTCGTTGAAATGATGCGCAAGATATATGCAGTCAAAATCATAGAGCCATATATGGTAACAGCAACTGTAATGTATTCCCATGAGCCAAACAATATCAATAAAGCTGTTAAACCTGGAAGCCATATCAAAGTAGCTATGATATAATACCAGATGTATTGGTACATGTTTCTGTAGAATTTTTCGATATATTCGAAGAGCTCTAGAAAAGAAGCTGATTATTATAAGAAATACTACATTAGTCAAGAATACTGAATAAGTAGAATAGAAAGTATTGAGTAAGCAAGAAGTTAGATATGATAGAAGCAGAAAATTAAATAAGATAGGTCGGCCAGTCATTGACAGACTAGTAACTGACCGTTAACCAGTGCTAGTTTCATTCCTGTTTATGATCCCCTTCTAATTTTATATGCCTGGATTGTCAACTTTTCTCGGAGTAACAAGAATTTTTTGACATAGGTAGAATGAAGCTTTTATGAAAAGATGTGATTCCAAGTGAATAAATTCGATAACAGATCTGACCATTCGACAATATTCGATAGGAATCCGAGTGACAAAACTATTCACGCATCCTGATAATGGAGCTTTTGTTGAATTTCTCTTGATCTCCGGCGAAATCCGATCATATCCGACCGGAAAGATCCGAGAGTACTTTTGTCACTCGAATTCCAACGAAATCTTACAGGATCCTTCAGTACTTTGCTAAATCCTATCGGATTCCAACGGGTTTTGTATAGGATCCGATCAGATCTAGTGTCGAATTCATCAGCCTGAGTTCTCCACATCAGCGTCGCTCATCATGACTAACATCAACAATTACATCCATGTTCCTAAGTTTTTACAGTTCGGCGATTTAGGAACATTAGATGATCTTCTTAAATGTGTATTTCCGTTTTTAATACAATGCTGAAAGTGTCTATAATTATATGAATAAATTGTAGAGAGCGGCCAAATTAAAGATCAGTAAAATTAACATACGATGTATAAATATTGAGCGAGCAAGGCTTAATTCCTGAAGAAAATAAACAAATGTTCTCAGAGCATCCGTCACACGAACTAGATTACTGTGCGCAACTCACTTGGATTCGTGAAAAAAGTAATCAAAAAGTACCTACGATTTGCTTATTAGCGATTTTCATTACATTTCTCCTCGAATTAGTACTAACATGTTTAAATGGTTATCTAAAGTATTAATAAATGAATCTTTATAATTTTCGGTTACATGAATGTTCTCACAAATCCATAGTATATTTCATAACCCTTCAAAAGGTTATACTTTTACTAAATGCTTTTTCCATTTTCTTTCTTTTTTCTTTTTATTTGTACTTACCTTTGACCATTCATCTTTATCTATTTGCATCACCTTTGCCTCTTTTTTTCAAAATTTCTTAGTTTATATGTCCTTGTATCATGTTTCATTATTTTTCACCTTTACTTCATAATACTATTATCACATTTAAGATAGAGATGTAAACTCTAGTGCTCATATAAGTGCAAAAAATACTTTATTGTGATGTTTTTTCTTTTTTTGTTTTTTGTCGTTATCTGTGTTGTTACATATTACTTGTACATTAAAGCAGTGTATTTCACTTTACACGGGCCCATTGTAGGCGTTTCGCCTCAAGTTTTCTTTGGAAATCCGAGGATTGGCGTGCGCGCGGGTATATGTAGGTCAAGGTGTAGGGTTAGCATGGATGTTGACAAAAAGAAACAGAACACACCCACACCCACGTTTACCATAATCCGAGAGAAAACTGATTTACGACTTCATCAATGTGATGATACTTCGTCGACGGCGGATGATCGAAAAAAAAAAGTACTTTCTTGTATATTTTCAGATACCTTGGTATCTTCTGTTTTCCTAAGATGACATAGGATATTATAGAAATTGATCGAGCTTTATTCTTTTACTTTAAGCTTTGTTCCTTCCACTTATCCATTAATATTCTTAAAATCAATGAATTAATTATGAGTTTTAAAAAGATATCATTATGTGCAAAATAGATTGATTTCACTATGACTGCTATACCTTCATTCATACTTCATTCGTGCAACTTAATCCAAAGAAATATTTAAGAACTGTAACAAAGATTTTTGTAAGTTCAGCGAATCTATATCTAGGAAATAGTTGATATTAAGAATATCAACTTATATATCATTTTGAAGTTAGCTTTTCCTTTTTTAACTTTAGTATAATTAAATGTTTTTGAACAAAATTTGGAAAAAACCTTTAAAATAGAAAAGATGTCAAAAAAGAGAAAAAAAAGCTTAATAGTGAATCTATAAATGTATTTATAATGTGTAACGACTGTAAACGCAATGAGAATGTCATTCGGAATATCTCATCGAAAAATCTATACACCTTTTTTTTATAGTTAATGACGAAGTTAATTTTTCCTAAATATCAGCATAATATGCAAAAATTGCCTACTCTACTATTTTTCTTCATATCGAGCGCTATCTACAATGCATTTAATTGCTTCAAACAGAACTCCAATTACATTTCAACCATATATATATACATTAACATTCATTAATCTCTCATTCGTTCTTTACCATATTACAATTGAAAAAGTGAGATTTCCGATATCATATAATATAGTATATAAATGAAATTATCAATCTTATGAATATTTACATATATAAAACATCAGTCGAATGATTTATTTACAAATAACTAGAAAAGAATGTTATTTAGATTTATTTGATATTTTTATTTATAAGTATGAATGAATGTCAGTTAAATCAGTAAGAAGCTTTTGTTTTTTTTATTTAAACATTAATATTGTTCTCTCTCTGCATAGAAAGTGTGATATTTCTTCGCCAACTGATTCAACTGATAGTGGAATACAAATAAATATGGACGAAACAACAACTGTTTGTATTCATCATAGTTTGTCATTTGTTTTTGATCAAGGTCTTTTGTTTGTTGTATTTTAGGATGTCGACGATACAAGTCTGCCCGCAGGTTGGGAACGTTTCGAAGGTAACAATTTAATTAATAGCAACAAAAATATATAGAATGAAAACAAAAAATGTTTAATTAGATGAAGAAGGTGTTTATTATTGGCATAAACGAACTGGTACAGTAACACGTGCACATCCAGAAATAATCATTGATTCTCCATCATCAACACTTTCATTATCATCATCATCATCATTAAATGATACATGTTATGAATCTAATTTATTATTAAATAAAAGTGACTCAGACCTCTCATTTAAAGTAAAGAAATATTTTCATTTTTGCATTTATTATACTATGAGTTTGTTTTTCTATACTTAGACGATGGATACAACTACTCAACAACATCGCTTTCATGTTCGTTCGCTTGGTTGGACAATTATTAATGAAGAAGATCTAACAACTGAACAAAGTAGTCAAACTGTTAATCGTTGTATTTATGAATTAACACGTGGCATGAATGATGGCATCGGTCGTTGGGGTGAAGGAAAAGATCTTTATATGGATATAAATAATACTGATCTTCTTTTGATTGATCCAAGTGAAATGACTATTTTACATAAACAAGCAATACCATCTATTCGAGTTTGGGGTGTTGGAAGAGAAAATGCAAGGTTTTACACTTTCACTTTTTATTTAATCAGTAAATTAAATTCTTCTCATTTTCTTTTATAGAGATTTTGCTTATGTTGCAAAAGATAAAGATCGATCAGTTCGAATATATAAATGTCATGTTTTTCGATGTGATAATACATCAGCACGAATCATTGCTAATACATTACGTGATATATGTCGAAATCTCATGATTGAACGTGGATTATTAACTAAAACAAATGAAATCTCAAATGATAATCTATCTATACATAAACAGTAACTGACAAAAACCATCAAAATTCTATTTCTATTTCTGATTTATTTATAGATCAAAACTCTTTTCAGAATCATCTTCCAATGATAATATCAATAGTAAGAATATTTATCTTTTTCTTTATTTTATTTTATTTTATTTTATTTTAAATTAAATGTTTAGTTTCATTTCCAACTCCCATGGCAGAACCATCCGATGATTTATTATGTACTTATTTAGGGTGTGTTTATGTAGATAAACCTGGTGGAATGGAGATTCTTCGACCAGCTATTGAAAAAGTGTCAACAACAGTTCCACAAGATAAATGGATTTCAGTTATAGTCAATATTTCACCTGCATCATTTACTATTTCATCAAATAATGACTCGAAAGAACAACTACTTGATTGTCGTATTCGTTATTTATCATTTCTTGGTGTTGGACAAGATCCAGCGTAAATATTCTTTCTGTTTTTTCCTATTTTTAATAATGAAATTGTGTTTAGTTTTTGTGGTATAATAATACATTGTGCTGATAATTCATTTAAATGTCATGTTTTTCATTGTTTACCATCATGTGTTCAACTTTGTAAAAATATCGAAGTTGCTTGTAAAGTAAGGCATTTTCTATTCTTAGTTTGTTTCTTTTTAATTTTGATTTTAATATTTTTTTAGTTACGTTATCAAAAATGTCTTGATGCTCATCCACAAGCAGCTAAACAAGTGGAAACAACAAAAGTTAGTTTAATTTGTATGAGAATAAGTTGATTGTTGATAAATATTTATTTTAGAGTTATGGTGCTCAAATAAAAAGTCTTGTTGGATCATTTTGGTTTGGAAATAAACAACTTGTTTAACTAGATTGTTTTTTTTCTTCTTGTGTTTATTATTTATACTCAGTATCAGATCTTTGATTTAGCCACTTTTGTTGCTGTGTGATTTTTTCTCTCTCTTTGTTTTGATAGAATAATGATAATTTGTTTTTTTTTAAATTTTTGAATTAGAATCATTTATATGAATAATATATTGGTCAATTTGATAATACATTTTTTTCAGAAATAAAAAGTAAATTTGTAAAAAAAATGAGTGAATCAACCATGAATGTCGAAAGTACAGGTAAAATAATATATATATAAATATTGTTTTTCGAAGAAAGATATAATTTTAATTTAGTTATTGATGGAAGTTTTTATCAACCACTTGAAAGTACTCGTTTAATAAGATCATCGAATGTAAGAAAGTCAGAAATATATTTAACTATTTATTTGAAGTATTATTCTAGTGGTCACCTAATGATACAACAATACGTTCATCAAAAACTATTCCATGTGTCACAAAATGTATGATATAATCATTGTTTTCTTTTTTTAGTTTCCAATAAATCAGCTGAAACAAATAAGGATGATATAAGAGAATGTTAGATATACGTTGGTTGCCTAGAAAATAAAAAATTTCTTCATGTGTTAAATTCAGTGAACATCGACAGTCGAATATAACAGCTTTGTAGACTAGTGTGAATATTTTATGTATTTGATTTTAGCCGAACAACAATTGTATAAATTATATGCTCAAGCATTAGCTGATTCAGAAGTAACACACGACTGGAGTAGTTGGGTTGAAATGATGACAATTAATTGTCAAAAATGTTGTTCTGAAGCTGAAATTTCTCATCCAATTGCTTTTCGTACCGGTCGACAATCGTAAGAAGAATTTGATTTTCTTCCATATAAATAGTCATATGTTCTCTCTAGGCAATTATCTCAAAATATTCGTATGTTACAAATCGAACGTGATAGTTGGCTTTTATGGAATCGAGCACGTGATACATTAAATAATACTCGACAAGATCTTCCTGAAGTGGTAAATATTATTAGAATTTTTCATGTTATTGAATGTATATATATATCGTTTTTTGATAATCAGATTCCGGGTAGTAGTGATCGATTAATTGTTGAACATCATCTTTTAAATAATCCTCAATTACGTATGGCTAAAGCTGTACAAGGATGGTTACAAACAACAAAACTTGATGAACGTTATCAAACAGATCTTAAAATGGCTATGACTAAACTAGAACCAAAAAGAATTTATTGGTTTGTTTATTGATTTAATATCTATTGATAAAAAATTCTTTTTTTTTATTATTTAGGGAAAAAACATGTCATTTTCTTAAATCATCATATAATGCAAATATTCCTAATCCATATATCACTTGTTTAGTAAGAATTAATTCTAAATAATATTGACATGAAAATATACTAATAGGATTTTGATGCTGCTCATAAACAAAAACGACGTTTATGTGATACTGATGAACAAGAAGAAAATGATTTACTTCAAATAGTTTTTTCTTTATTACGTGTTGGTGAATATTCAAAAGTAATTTTTTTATTTAAAATATAAACCAAGAAATAATAAAATCGTTTTTTGATTTCAAGGCTAAAAACTTATGTAAATCAACTGGTTATCATTGGTTAGCTGCTTTATTAAGTGCAAATGAATTATATCATGATGAAAATTATTATTGTTCAGAAGCAAATGATATTGTTTTTCCTGTCGAAGGAAATCAAAAACGTATTCAATGGATTGAAAGCATGTTTGAATTGTGTATGGATGTAAGTTTATTACCATCATATAATTACTTTCGAATATGTCTTGAAATCCGGAAAATCTCTGATATCGTTCTAACAGAAGAGAATGATAATATTCTTTCGTAAATATTTATGGTTGTCCACGTCAACCATAATTATCGGCTACCGAAAGAACTGAACCTGAGCTTTCATAGTCCTACTTGCCAAATATTTCGAGGACGATCCGATCGATCTCGTGGGACTTTCTTTATTGGTAGCTAGTAAAAAATGAACTACGTCACCTCTCTCCAAATCAAATGGTTTTTCTTGTACATGCTTCTTTGGTAAATAAACTGTTGAATCTTTTTATAAAATTTTCCGGATTTTGGGACAATATCTTACTCTCGGGATCTATTTTTCTTAATTTAAACGAATGTAAACATTTATTTAGATGCGTTTAAAATTATATGAACGAGCAATCTATGGTTTATTATGTGGTCGAACTGAAGCTTTAATACCAGTATGTAAAACATATGCTGATTACCTTTGGGCATATACTTCATGTTATATTGAACAAGAAATTCATCATATTCTTGTGTATGTTTATCGAAGAAAATCTGTTTTTTTTTTTAGTTGAACTTTTGTTTGTAGATATGCTCATCAAAATGAATTAAATGATGTTGATAAACATCGTGTTCTTTCTAATGATGAACTTGGTAATCATCAATTAAAAATGACAACAATATTTGATGAAATTCTAGCTGATTGTCCAGCACATATACGTGATGAAGCATTATTACCATTTAATCAAATTGAAAAATATTTAATACTTGCTAATTATGATCGTTTATTTGATAGTATATTATCATTTTTACATACAAATGAATCGAATGGAAGTTTATTACGTTTTTCTACACATATATGTTTATTTTTATACGAACAAAATCATTCGGAAAATTTTAATCAAAAAAATTTTATTGAAATTTTAACAACATATATTGGTCATCTTATTGAATTAGAATTTAAAGATCTTGTTTGTTATTATATATCAAAATTACCATTAAATAATCAATGTATAAACAAATTTCGAATTCTCTTTTTTTGTTTTAATTAAAATTTTTTTTTTTTGTATTTTAGCAACATTAATGGCAACATTTTTAGATACATTATCAAATCGACAAGATAAAGAACATTATTTAAAGCAAGGTTTTACATATAAAATTGATATTGATACATCATTATTAAAACTTGCTGCTAATCAACAACGAGAACAAACATTTGATAAGAATAATACAGATGAAATTATTTCAACAAATTTAAAAAATCTCAATGAAGTATTGATTTATCTTTGTAAATGAAATGTTATATTTTTCGTTATTTAGAATGATCATAAACAATTAGAAGCATTAAAATTATTAACAACATTTTTATCAACACAAACATTAGATGCACTTCGTTTTGCTAATCGTATATGTCGATATTTTCTTAATGATGCGAAATATGAAGGAATTCGTATCGCTTTATCATATTTTCCACATGATATTGATATTCATACTGTATGTTGAAGATTTGATCTATAATTAGAATTTTTCATTTGAAAATATTTTAGATTGAAGCAAATAATCGACAACAATCAGAAGATGATCTACGAGAATTTAAAGCCTTTGGAGCTTATATTGTAAGAATATTTTTTTGTTCTTAAAAGAAGGGTGTGGGTGTGATCGTGAGTGCTGTTTCTCGCTCAGATACTCACTCACACTCTCAGTTAGATAGAAGGCATTCTTTATAACTAAAAATATACTGATATTTATTCAGGCAGCTATTGAAGCTATTCAACGTTGGTCTGAAATGCATCAAAAACAACAGCAACAACAAGATAATACGTCTAGTATAGTACGTGATGATCAAGCTTATTTGCCAATTGTGATAAAAGCTTGTTATGGTGTATTTGATTATGCTCAAGGTTGGCTACTTGATAGCACGGTATTGTTATTTCATCTATAGACATATGTTTTCTTTTTCAAACATTTTATATTTATAGAATATTCATCAATCATTACCAGATAATGAAAGTCGTCAAATTGAAACGTCAATCTTACGTCATAAATGTATTCCAATGTTAGCATGTAATCTTTTTCGTATATTTGATTTAATTAAAGAAGATCAAGAAACATTTCGTTTAATTGTCTTTCTATCTGACAATCGTAAACAACAACTTTATTCAGTAAATAAAATAAATTTTTCTTTTAAAATTAATTTATCATTTTTCTTTTCTATTATAGTTATTTTCAAAAGAAACTCTTAATTCAGTACTTTCATTAACTGAACATGCAGCTGAACGATGTCTTGATCGACAACAACAACAACAAACTGACGAAACAACAACAATTAGTTACTTTCTATGATGTTTAGAGAATTCTTGTCAGATATAAAATAAATTTGTGATGTGTGTTATTTGTGTTAGTCTAAGGAATAAATTCAACTTCTTTTCTTTTCTTTTTTGTTTCATAAAAATGATTAAAATTGTGAAAAAAAGCGCATTGAATAACAATTGAAAAAATTTTAAGAATCGAAAATAAAATATAAGGTTTGTATTGAAATCGATACTTGATTTGACTAACATAGGCCGAGTCCTGTGCATTAGTGAAACAATTATAACAGCAGAAACATTCTACGAGTTGCTTCAGTTCAGAAGAACTACATGAAATTTTGGATAAAGATAAGTGCCATTCATCTCTTATAAATTATCAGCTCATGTTGAAATTGTCAGTAGTTTATATTTCGTTCAGTTGCGTACCTAACTTTTTCTTTAAATTGAAGATGTAAAGTTAACCGTTGGTCAATAAGAAGGTTACTGTATATCGAACTATTTTAAACAATCAGCTAGCATGAATGCATGAAATTCGTTCAGTTAGAGAAAAAACACATTGCAAGATCGATGTCCATTCACATATGAATGCACTGATTTTAATAAATTCGTTTCTAAACCTTTTGCTTTTTAATCATTCTCACATATGGACAGTAAAGTATTTATTTGTTGAAAACCAAACTAAAATACAACATCTTTTTGCATTTTTACTACTCCATAAAATTGTAAACAAAAAAATGCTGGTATATAAAATAGTAATCAAATGTACTTTTTAAATTACGACCGAAACTTTACGTAGTAGGCAAGTACGTATTGAAACCAATTGTTGGTAATCAAATATTCAGTTTTTTTCTTCTGAGAGTACTTACCAACCTGTACAAGTTATTCTATTATAAACTTTCTATTTATGAATGACGAGTCTTATGCTTTTATTAATTCACTTGTCTGAAATAGTTTGTAGTTAATATATTCTACTTTTAAAAGATTTTACTTATTGTTCTAAATTATGTAATAATCTTAGTATTGAATGAAGACTTAGAAAATCATCGATTAAATTCTATCATGACTTCGGTTCATTTTTTTTTGCTTTATTTTCTTTTTCTTCTTTTTTTTTATCAACTGTCAAATGCTGACAATAAAACGTAAACAAGAATAAACGATTCATTAGAATGCTGTTGATAAAAAAACACAACAAGTACTGATCTTATTTCACGATTGTTAATAATTAATTTTTTTTGTTTTGATCGTTTATTCAGCATCGCCACC
>CAJNOI010000011.1:74619-173620 GCA_905250115.1 Adineta steineri | reverse complement strand
TCTATACTTGACAGATAATATCTTTATTTGTTACACGAACAATAAGTCGATATTTAGGTGTATTGTATTTATTTTTATCTTGATGAATAAGTGCGTGACGTGCATAAAAATCAGTTTTACCCTCTAAAAATTTAAATATAAACTTTAACAAATAAGAAAAAACAACAACAACAAATACTTACGTCGACGTCGTTTAGATTTTACTTGATATCTTTTGAAGTAAGCTTTGTTTTTAACGACTTTAACAAAAGCCTAAAAAGAATTTAAAATATTTAAATTAATTAAAAATTAAAGAAGAAAAATATCACCATTGTAAATTTAGATGGACGATCGCTGGTAAATTTGATAAGCAAAAGAAACAAACAAACAATCCGTGGAAGTCTACCCCCGTTTGGCGACCTCCACGAAGATGTTACTAAACATAACTAAACTAACCAATCATAATTGTTTAAACGACTAATGCATTTTCGAAAAAAAAAGAAGGACAGTAAATAACGTTAGATTGGTCTTCGTTTTACTAGAACATTAATTGTCAACGTATCGCTGATGACGTCCGGTAAATTAAAAGAAAATCTCAATTAATTTCGTAAAAAAACACTACTATGTATTTAAATTAGATACTGAAACAATCAGTCATCTACAATGGCGTATACAACGCTTAGAAGATTTTATTGGAAAATCAAATAAAACAAAAGTATATTAAATATATTTATGAATAGTTATTTTGAATTTAATGAAAAATTTAGATTGTTGAGACAATTAATAAATTAAATGAACAGGTTTTCGAACATGCAAATAATAGTCTTACTGCAAGAAAATTAGTGAAGAGAGGTAAAGATTTATTAATTAGAAACTGAATTTTAACTTTCTCTTTTATTTATAGTTGACGAAATCAATCGTCTAACAAATTCAAATTTCCAACATTATCTCATGGAAAATCGATCAACAAAACTTGAACTTATTCTTGCTGGTAAAGATAGCTCCTTCGATTTCACTTTTCTTACATATAAATCATTTCATAGATGAACAACGTATACGTAATGTAACAAAAAATCTTACTAAAATCGATACATTAGCACAAGTTTTGAATGGAGAATGTTTTCAAGGTATATAAAATTATTTAAACATATCATATGAATTGATTTTTATTAGAAGTACCAAAATTATTTTCAGCATTGAATAAATTATTAATCACACATGATAATATTAAGGTTTGTAAGTGAACGAATTTTCTTCTTATATAATTCTTTTTTTTTTAGAATCAATATGGTGAATATACTCAAGAAATAAGTGCATTTTTACAAGATTATGCTGCATTTGTAAGAAATCAAATTTTTTTTTGTTTAAATACGAAAATTTTATTTCTTATAGACTTTATTAATGGATGAAAATCTTCAACAATATAAATCAATTTTAAATAAAACTGAACAAAAATTAACAATTATAAAAGATGATCCGGTTGAATAAGCATTTATTTTTCTTTTATCTGGTGCAATATTTTAATGAAATCTCACATAGATACTGGTGTCTAATATTATTGAATAATTCCTTTTTTTTCTCCTATTTATTAAGTATTTGTTTCCATTTATTTGTTTCCTTTTGAACATTATTCCAAAATGGTTTATTATGATCGGTAATAATATACATCATTAAAAATATTGGTGTCGTAAATATAGCTTCAAATAGACGAAAAGCGGGTGGTGATTGTTGAAATTTATAATGTCCAAATCCTTGCATAATTAAACCATAGAAAAATATAAGAAATCCATAAAGAATGGACTTTGTACTTTGAGAAGAAAAATTCATTGTTAAATTAAAAAGTATACCAAATAGAATCATATAGGATATAGCTGTTTTAGAATCGAAAAGAAAAACAATTCCACAATAGAATATGTAAAAGAATAGAGCGAGACGATAGTCAATAGAATAAGTCATAGTTAAAATACCAAATATTAATAGAGGTATTGCACATGTATGTAATAGACGATTAATTCGATGAGAATGATAATAATTAACAAAACCAAATTCACTTTCTAATGAATTTCCTTTGAAAAATGGAGCAAGTGAAGATAACCCAATACCACTCATTATTGCCAGAAATAAATTTTGAAGTGAATAACTATATAAAACACATCCCTTTTTTTATCTATGTTTAATATATGAGTCATATACTCAAAGTCAAAGAATTTCTTTTATAGGTACTTTAACCTTTCTTTATAAGTAAAGGTATCTTTTGAATTCATATTTTAGATATTTTATAAAAACAACTCTCATTATATGGAATGATCTAATTTTTTTTTCAAATAATTATTCATACAAAAATGTCTGGATTCACACAGACATCTACAACTGTTCTATCGAAACGATATGATTATTTATCTGTACAATTACATTGGTTTTATTCAACACAAAAAAGATCGTCGATATATTCAGTTCGATGAATCTATAGATCAAATATTTAAGGTTAGTTGAATATGTGGAAGATTTTCGTCAGACAAGTCGATTTATATTAGAAAGTCATTTTAAATCTTATGAAAGTTTGAAGCTCATGATAAGCAAAATGTAATCATAATAGATAAATTAAATAAGTCGCTCATTTTAATCCATCATATTGACTCAATTGATGATGTATCATGAACAATTTATTTTCGAGTTGATTCTTTGTTTTTGTAATTCAATTAGAAAGAGGCGACATCCAGATAATATCTTTTTTATTTTTTTAAGGAATTTTTAACAATTTGTTGGCATGGTGATCTCCATCTTGATATGAATCATGGAACATGTTCATATGAATAAATAGTTTTTTTGTTTTATGATAGTCTGCAGGTGGTGATCATCATTATCAAGTGCTAGCAAACCTCGAACATTTATTTATACAACTTCTGGTTATCGTCAAGTAGATCAATTAAATGTAATAAAGAAACATACTTTATTTTTTATTTTTCATTCTTAGAAAATAACAATATGTTGCATCAATGAATTGAATCGTCTTGATGATCTATTTAAACGACGTAATCGATTATTTAAAAGGCGCATATCTGTTATTGGATATAGTCTAGGTATACAAAAGATTATTTTTTCTATGAAGTTATTCTTATCACATCTAAAATAGAAACTTACTAAACACTTTCAATACAAAGGCTTTTACCGTATTCATAAAGAATTAAATCGAGCCTATTGAGTACCATCATAGAGTATCATAATTAACGGAGATCAAAGTGAGTTTTATCAAGCGATAAACTCATATAGGCCTATTCCACTTTAGTGATCATAGAAAAACCGCTATTTCCTAAACGGAACTTGAAATAATGTTCGTTTAATTTTAGAGAACTCTCATACGGTTCATATTTCTTGAGGTATTATAACGATAAGATTTGTGCACAACATTAACATAATGATCTGTCGCCTTAATTCATTCTTTTGGTAATACACATGAATATAGCAGAAAAAAGATTCTCCGAGTAAAATGTTTACTTGTTTATTATTGTTTCACATATAACTGTAAAAATTAGAAAAATAGTACTTCTTTGAAGTATACTTGATGCAATACTTATTTTTAGATCATCAATTTAAAGTTTTCTGTTTCTAAAATTAACCAACTTTCATCCTTATGATAACATATAGATTTTTCCAAAGGTCTTCTTTTTTTTATACACATCTTCTTTATGATTTCGAATCACAAATTCTTATGGTTTCTTAAACTTCAGATTTTGTTTTTCACTGCAAAGAAATCTTGAATAATAAGCGATTTTTCTAACTATTTTCAAATTTAACTTTAGACACTTATATTACTAAATAAAATCAAGATCAACATATCGTCTTATTGAAATAGTTAATGAACATGTACTTGATTCAATTTTCAATCAGAACTTCCAAAAATACAATGTTATTGATACTAAAAGAGATTCTAATCAACAACAAATAAATTAGATTATACATATCTTCAACTTAATATGATTAATAAATACCATAGAATTTTGTATCTCGTTTTTTTTGCCTAATTTTGTTCTCATAGTTTGTAAAAAAAACATTTTATCTAATAAAAGAAAAACTATATGTTCTAGATGTAATGATGTTAACAAATAGAACAATTTATTTATTAAATATTTCTATAAAAAGATTTTCTAATTATTCATTAATTCGATCTGCATCATGGAATACCAATAATAAGTAAGAATATGTGTGATTATATGTTGTTATTCAGTAGGGATTGTTTTGTCTGGTAAAATTCTATATTTAGATAATATTTAATTTTAATATTTGAGAGAATATGAGACTAGTGTATTAAATAACAAAAGTATTATTATATCATTAGAATGTTTTAGAAAATAAATAGTTCAGTTATTTGATGCTTAATATAAAAACATGGGCAAAATAAATTGACTTTTGTTTTATCTTAAAAAGAACAAATAGAATGTGTTTCTACATACGGCAAGGATTACATCTATATATATCTATATACATTGTCGAATAGAAAACAACATTGTTATTTTTTCATTATATAGATTAAGAAAAGCTTTCATCAAGTTATCGATTATCTCAATCTTTTTTAAATAGAAACAATAAACGAAATCTTTTTATTGCCTAATTTTTGTCGAAATAGAAAAATTATGTTTCTCATCCATCAAAATTTTCTTATCATATCAATAATAATCTTATGTTATTTTTTGTTCTATGTTATAGACTTCATGAAGTTGGCCTATTTACAACTGTAAAACAAGAAGGCAATTATCAAACAGGTCAGGTATGTCATATAGTTGATGGATGGATAGATGTCAAATATACATTAGAACATGCCTATGCGTATATTAAAGGACACTTGTCATCAGTGACAATTCTTTCTGTACAACAAATAATACAACAAATTTTCGATGTATACAATAGAAACAAAGAAAAATAAAACAAAACAAAACGAAAAAATGAAATATTTCTGTATGTGTATGTCTGTGTTCATATCACAGAAATTTCTAATCTACAGTGTGAAAACAAAGAAAAAACAAAACAAAAACAAAGAAAAAAAATAAAAGAATAATAGATACTATGAATATGAACAACATAGAGGTTGTCTTTGTGATTGATCATTTAATTGTACAAGAGTATTTAATGTTTGTGATGGAGTTTCTCCATTCGTTATTGTTGAATCGATTTGTTGAAGAAGTGCTTGTCCAATTGCTTTAAAACAAAATTCAACATTTAAACCAGTTTTAGCTGATGTTTCAGTATATGTAACATTATATTCACTTGCTAATTTTTCACCCATTTCACGTGTTACAACACGTTCAGTTGTTTTATCAACTTTATTAGCTATTAACATAACAATTACATCGGAATGAGCATATTCATGAATGTCACTTAACCAAGCACGAACATTATTAAAACTAGTTATAGATGTTACATCATACAGCAATAATAAAGCATTTGCATCACGATAATAAGAATGAGTCACAGAACGAAAACGTTCTTGACCGGCCTTGAGAAAAACAAAAAGAAAAACATAAAATATTGAAGTTTTTTTTTCTGAAACTATAATAAACGCATGTTCTTTTATCCTCTCTAGAATAAATAAGATAAGTATATCTAAGAGGTTTGTACTGAATAATATATTAAATCAATTTTATTTCAGAACTAATCGTATATAGTTAGAGTAACAAAATAAAGATATTTATTTTATATAGTATAGTATTTTTGACTGTTTATACGAAAAAAAATTAAGTCAATTTATCATCGCGTGATAATATATCGTAAATACTCTTGATTATTTTTATAGATTTAAATCTTTAATAATATTTAAATAAAAAAAATCAATATTATTCTAAAGAAAACATTTAATAAATGTTTTTCTTCAACATAATATATAAACGAAATGATAAATAATCTTTTTACTATATATATAAGTAGTTTTTTAATACTTTTGAATGTTTCCGAGAATATTCGGTCTTGTATTTTCTTCGTTTAAATATGAAAGAATAACAATAAGAAGAAGAAGAAGAAGAAAAAAAAGAAGAAGGTTCTCATTTTCTTACTTCCGTTAAGAACTTTTTTTAACGAAGAAAAATAAATATATATGATTTTTCTTTTTCTCATATTTAACGAATTAAATTAGTTCAAGGTTTAATTTTACATACTGTATCATAAATCTGTAATTTGACTTGTTTATCATTAATCACAATAGTTTTGTTACGGAAATCAATGCCAACTGTTGCAATAAAACTTCCACATAAAAATGTATCATCTTTAAAACGTACTAATAAACATGTTTTACCGACACCACTATCGCCAAGTAACATAACCTAATCGAAACAAAATAAATACAATTATTATGTTTTTTTCTTTTACCTTGAATGTACTTTGTTGAGCTTGATCATGATTGTTGGTTGCTATTGGTGGTGGACGGTTCATATCTGTATTTGGGATTTATTCTTTTATCAAATCTAAAAGTTATTTAATACCTGATTAGTAGTATATCTACATTTATGATCGATAAAAACTGAGGAAAAAAAAAAGCGAGGCACATGATTGGATTCTCATAAAGTATGACATGGACAAAGTTATTTTTTGACAACTTCATAAGTGTTTTTTTCTCTCGTTCTTCTTTTCATCTTAACATCTACCTGTCGAGCAATACCGAATGCATATATGCACTTCATCTATAGATGCGTACAAGCAACAGTCTGTGAAAGTATTTCTTTCTCGACATAAAATGTCATGTTATTACTCTTCTCTCTTTTTTTTTTTTCTCTTACATATACAAGACATAGAAGAAGAATAAGCGATAACAATGTCAATGAGCTAGATTCACATTTGATTAGGAAATGACAAATCGCGCGACAGATCTTTCCTTTTTTTCTTCTTCTTCTTGGTTTTTCTTCTTTTTCTTTTTCTCGTTTTCTGTCATCATCCTATTGCGTGATTATTTTTGTAGTATGATAGTTATGTTTGTCTTTGTATGCATTTCAATATGAACAAACTAACAGAAAATCTCACGAACTTACTTATATCACTCTTTGTCTTTCTTTATAAACGTGCTTGAATGAGCAAAAATACGAGAAACGAGTTGGCAAACGAATAACATCAGATGAAGCGTGAAAACAACATCCATGCAAACGTCTATAAGCAACAAGCAAATAGAAGAAAGCGCGTTGATGAAAGAGGAAATAGAAAGAAAGACGAAGAAAAAAAAAGGAAATAATCGTTTTCTCAGATCTACTGTTCTTAAATGTAATAATTTCTTTTTTTCTCTCGTTTCTATTAACACTCAACTAACTATTAATTTGAATTCATGTAAAATAATAATTAAGATGACGTCTTACTAAAATATATAAATATACAAATCTATCAAAGAACTTCTTATATATATATATATTAGTTGAAAATAATTGTCTTTGTTTGTTGATACTTGTATTTAATATACAATTGAAATTTATATTATCAAGAGAAATAGACGAATGAAATAGTATAACTCATTGGAATGTTGAGCAGATGAACAATACACTAAGAAAAGATGAAGAGTGGTGTGCAAACCAGATGAGAGTAGACAGCAAATAGTAACAACGAGAGAAATGAGAAATAAAAAAAACGGAAACTTCCTGCTTGCAAGCTGTGTTGATAGTGTTTTCCTTCTCTTTCCTACCACCGTTACTGCTACTACTACAGTTTCTGTTCTGTTACAGCAAATACATTCTGACAAATCGAATGATTCTTTCTCTCTCTCTTGTTTTATCCTAAAAAGAGCGTTTTGCATACATTTATAGACAGACTCATAGAGTAATTATCGAAATAAATTGTCAACTAACAGCTTATTTCGATTTTTGTTATACTATATATATATCCATACAAAACTAATTTGATTTCTAGTTTCTCTTAAAACTAATAATCGATAATTTCTTTTCTATCAACTTATATAAAAATCGTAAAAAGCTTTTTACAGTATTTTATTACAAATACTAAATGGAAAAAAACTCTTTTCCCTTTTTATCGCTATTCATAAAAATGCAATAATACATTGATAGTATTAAAGATGAATAAAAAGAGTTTTATAATGTGAAACCATGCATTAAATCTAATTATGAAAAAAGAGAAGAATTTGTGCGTATTAGTTTCTTATTCATTTTTTTCATAATTTAGTTATTTCTTCATCGAGTTTTTGGATATCGAGGTGTTATTTTATTTCCCTGGCTTGCAAGAGTATTTGATCGATATGATGGACGTTCAAATACATTACCACCGTTACCAAAAACAACAAAATCATCACAATCAAATATTCATGAAATTCGTGCAAGATCAGTTACGTATTATCAAGTATTAATTGATACACGAGATATGCCACATATTCGAGCTCAAACAGGTTTAATTTATTCTTTATTTTTTGAATTGAATATTAAATTTGAATGTTCTTTTTTTTGCAGAAGCTGTGACATTTTTGGGTAATCAAGAACGTGATAGAAATCTTTATGCTATACCAGGCCTTGATTATGTTGCACATGAAGATGTTATACCATATACGGTAATTTAATTAATTTTTTTTAATGAGAAAATCGAATTGATTCTACTACAATAGTTACTTTGAAGCTGTTAATATGAAGATTACGTTTTTTTGTTATGATTTATAGACAATGGTCACACAAGATTAAATAATAAATAGTTCACTTTGTAAATTCATGGTTGTCAAAAAGAGTTAATCGAGTATAATTTTTATGAAGTATTTATTTGCGTCATATTTGTCTTAGATTTACGCAAATTTTCTATGATGAACATATAACCGGAAATCGATCCGGATATGTTATCAGATTAGTTAGTATACATTACCATTGTACATCATACTATCGTATGAAATGATCAAAATATGATAATACTACATTATATGAATAACAGATGTTTGAAAGTTGAACATGGATACAAATTATTATCCTAGTAAATGGATCAGATTTAATCTGATCAAAATTTATTAGTCTATAAAATCTATAAGTGATTGTGACATTACTATACAAGATGTTCTAGGATATGATAGAATCTGACTATTGGATCAATCGCCGGGGGAATATCTTATGATGAATTCTAAATCGGTTGCTAATAATAAGTTTGTTGTATATAAAAATAGACTTTGATTTTAATTGAATTATCAAGATTTTTTATTGTAATTTAAATTAACGTATAATTTTTATTTTCTACAGAGTACAGAACGAACACCAATTGAACATGAACTTTTTGATAAATTCTTAATGCATGATTCAGAAGCAACTCCAAATTTTGTACCACGTGAATATTTAAAATCTTGGCAAGAACGACATCATCTTTGGCTTGAATTATCTGATGTATCTAAAGATGTAACACATCAAATACGTGTTACTGTTATTCCATTTTATATGTAAAATAATAAATTATTCTTTTTAATCAATATATTTCTTTCAAATTTATTAGGGGATCTCGTTCAGCACAAGGTGTTACAGTTCATTGGTGGCGTTATTCAATTCGTGTTGAAAATTTAAATCCAGATGAACCAGTTACATTACGTGAACGTCATTGGCGTATATTTAGTTTATCAGGTACATTAGAAACTGTACGTGGTAAAGGTGTTGTTGGACATGAACCAAGATTATCAAAAGAATATCCAGCATTTCAATATTCATCTCATATTTCATTATCAGCACCAAGTGGTCATATGTGGGGGTAAGAATTCTATTTTAAAAATAATTTTTTTCTAAATAACTATATTTTCAGTACATTTAAAATGGAAAAAGATGATGGTACATTTATTGAAGTTCGAATACCACCTTTTAATCTTGAATGTAAATCTGATCCGACTGATAACAAATCATTAATATAATTTCTTTTCGTTTTTTTTAAATACCTATTTGTGTGTGTTTGTTATGTTATCTAAAATATCGATAGAAATAAAAATGAAAACACTCGTACCTTCCTTCTGTTTGTTTTTTGTATAAAATAAAGTTTTATACTTCCAGATTTTATGTTGTTCAGATCTCTTTATCAGAATAAGCATATATATCAAAAATTTCATACAAGTTCTCCACGACATGTTAATCCTATATTATGGGTTTTTCTTAAACCTGCACTTAAAGGTATCGCTTGGATAACCGGCAGGTGAGAAATATAATGGATATTGATATATATATATGTCTATGTATATATTTTATAAAGATCAGCTAGAAAATGGTATCGACAGCTACCAGCGGAAAAACAATCTGTATTTATGCAACATCTTAATCGACATAAATATACTTATATGGGTATATTTGGAACAATAGGAACTGCTGCTGGCGTATAATTTTCTATATTTATTTTGATTGTATGTCGATATTTATGTATAGATACATTATTATACTCATCTTGAAACAGCACCTATAACTGGAAGACGACGTTATATGATGATGAATATTGACTACTTGAAACAATTATCTGAGATGGAAAAAGAAAAGGTTTATATTTGACTTTTCATTTAAATAAAATTTTATTCAATTAAAATTTAGATGGCATCAATGTTTAACAATCAAATGTTACCCGAAAAGAGTAAGCAAACTCAACAGGTAGCTCGAGTAGCAAGACGAATTATTGCCTCTAATATGGATATTGCCAATATCAAAACAATAAAATGGACTGTTCGAGTTGTTGTAAGTAAAAATTTTCTTGTAAGAATCTATATTAGTTTGCTTATTTTTTATAAAAAAAAGGATACTGATATGAAAAATGGTGAGTTTTCTTTATACGAAAAAAAATCTAATGATCTATTATTTTCTTTTTCATCTTAGCTTTTGTCTTACCGGTATGTGAAATAATAAGAATTGGAACCGAACTAATATATTTCTATTATTTATATCTAGTCCGGTGATATTTATTTTACTCGAGGCATGCTTGAAACAATGTATGTATATAATTCTATTCATTTTTATGTATATGTTAATTTTAATTAATATAGGACCAATGAAGATCAAGTAGCTATTGTTCTTGCTCATGAACTTTCACATGCATTATTAGGGCATAGTGTATGTTTTGAAAATTTCTAAATCATATTTGTATTAGATTATTCATAGGGAGAAAGAATATCTTATTTGCAAATAATCGATATTCTAGGTACGTACTTTGTATTCATTGATGAAATCAATAATTTCTATGGAATAATATAGTTCAGTTTAGCTAGTTTTATCGAAAGCTTTCAACACATACCATATATATATGAGATACAATTAAGCCGAGGAAATTAGATAAATTGACAACTGGCACATTTGAAAACTCTGTCAGTTTTGATTCTATCTCAGTTACGGATATCTTATACTTTGAATGAAATATGACGTATCTATAAACAAGATCTTTTTTACTATGATTCAATGAAAGTGTTGGCATGGATAGATAGATATCAGCTTCTGTTGAGTTCTTATGTTTTACATCAAAAATATTATAAGAAAATCTTTGATTTATTTATTTTTCTAGCTATATTTGGTGCATTTATTATTTGGGCTGTTTTCCCAACTGATTGGACTTCGTAAGTTTATTATTATCTATGCAATTTATAACAATTCTCTATTGAATTTCCAAGTTTTTGGGTGAATTTTATATTTGAAAATTTTATAACATTTACCTCTCGATTACCTTATTCTCGATATTTGGAAGAAGAAGCTGATGAAGTGGGTCTTATGTTAGCAGCAAAAGTAGATAAAACATGTGTGTTAAAAAAATCGGCACTTTTTAAATTCGTTTTATTTTAGAGCTGCTATGACGTTCGTGAATCAGTTAGTTTCTGGAAAGCAGCTGCAGTAGCCGATATTGAAGCAGCTATACCAGAATTCATGTCTACACATCCAGCAAATGCTAAGCGTGCTGAAAATCTTGATAAAATCGTTCCTTGGGCACTTGATTTACGTCGTGAATGCAATTGTGCTCCATTACCACAAAATAAAACACTTGGTGTACTTAATCTTTCAACACATCCCGAAGAAAAAGTATTCATCTTCGTTAAATATATACTTATAATCTTATTTTTATATTTATATAGATAATGGCACCGATTGAAAAAAATGCAGGTGGTTTACGTCATATACCTGTGATAGAAACTATCAAAAAATAATAATTATATTTATAATTCTCTTTCAATGACTTAATATTAGATTGCTTTTATTTTATTATGACTGATTATATGCGCCATCTATTATTTTGAAATAAATCCTATGATTTGTTTAGAAAAAGAACCTTTTGTTGTTTTCTGTTTTCTTAACATATGTTTGCTTTTACTTGACTTTTTCCAAATAAGAAAAATGGCTGATGAATCATCAAAACATGTTTTCAGATATTTAATTATTGAAAAACAAAACAATTGATCTCAATCGATGAATAGATTCAAAAATGAATGGTAAATATAATTCTTTTATTAATATTAACACGAGATATACGAAGTTTCGATGCATACTAAAATAATAATATTTTAAGACTTGAAAATTGATTACTAAAACTTTTCTTCCCTATTGATTTTTCAGATATCAAGTGATAGCAAAAGAAAATCGTCGGAGTTGTCAAATAATTAACAAATGGTAGTCGATATAACAACCATATCAGCGTATGCATTCAAATGTACATCGATGAAATAATTAATGAATATTCAAAGGTAGATATAATAGATTTTTTTGCTTTTTTCTTTATTGTTACGCACTTAATGAATATAAATAAATTAAATCTAGTTTGATTGAATTCATTTGTTTGTTTTTATAAATACAAGAGACTTGAATAATAAGAGACTAATATTAACTGTTGATATTGAAGTACGTTAAATAATATGGAAATAATCATCACATAATTCAAAAAAATTGGAATTACAGACTTATTTGTATAAATACATAATATCTTCAATGAAATTAGAAGGATTATTTTTCATATTGACCTTCGTCAATTAGAAATAAAAGCCAATTATAATTTAATATTTCTAAAGTCACAATAAAGATTGCAAAAGAAATATGTAATGCGTGTTGGTCATCAGTATAGATAAGCAGCACTGACGAGTCGCTTAAAACCTCTCGAAACTATCAAGTATACAACTTGGACTTGGATCAAAAATTTTTCAGCTCACCATATTCTTATTGTATTTCCTTTCGTAGATTGCATTGGTGATTATTTGCTTGGCATATTCATCATCTTTAAATTGGTCGACGATCTACTATACATCTACATATTTATCTATCGATTATCTATGAACTACTTTTGTTGATCTAGTTTATTTTTTGTGCAATGAAAAAAGAAAACAACTAAAAGAGAAAATAACGCTATTTGTTTTTATTCTTATTCCTATATTAGTGGCAATATAATGTATTTTTACATTTATAGTTTCGTTTTCATATGTAAGTATTTATCATTTATATAATGATAAAGTTAATTATATAAACAAAATGAACATATACAAAAAAATACCATCAATAATGGATTATATTCTATTTCTCATATGATTTAATTAATTAATTTTATCTTATATGATAATTATAATTTTAGAAAATATTGACAAACGAAAAATATCTTCCATTTGGTGAGATTTGAATCAGGTAAAAAAATTGAGTAATTCAATTATTATTATTTATTTGTAGTTAAACTACTTTGCGGTAATTGAGTATATCGATTATTATACGCTTTATAGAATAGAATATAAAAGAGCATATTGAAACTGATTTATACAGGCTGTGAAATATGGATTTTAAAGATATTAATAAACGCGATGAATGATTTCGTTTCGATATAAAGTAATAGAATAGTCCTCAGTACGAATATTAACTCAAACTACAAATAGTGAAAACCGAAATTAAAATAAATATTAGTCAGTCAAAGTCTTCCTACTAGATTAAAAGTATTTACATTTGAATTCTTCATTTTCACTATAAGATAAATCAGTTTTAAAACATTATTTTGTCTAATCGATGGCTACAATTATGAAATTTACAGAGAATATTTAACTAGACGAGTGTATTACTTCGTACGTTAGGCATGATACTTTTTATTGACAATGGAAACAGCACTAGGTTCTCAAATAACAGATTTAATTTTTATGCTGGATTCTTTCCATTTAAAAAAATTGATTCTGTCATGTTCTCTACATAAATATCGATCAAGATCCACGTGTTTTTTTTACAATTACGACTCAAAGTATTCTGCTGCTGATGAATAATCAGTACAAATCTGGATTTGAATTGATGTAGGGATATTATCGTTGAGAAAAATATAAAATAATCAAAAACTCATTTGTAATTATTGTTTATTTTTGTGATTTTACATACAGATAAACAGATTAATAAAATAAACGATTGAAATTACTTATTTTTTGTTTATATTAAATTTCCTCTATATGTATATTTGGTTATCTTTTTCTTTTGTTTTCCCATGTTTAGAAAAAAAGCATTTTTTAGATAAAAATAATTAGATTTCATTTGCTTTTTTTTGTCTGTCTTTCAAAAGAATAGAATTGTGTAGGAAACTAATTGACTCACTTGAATATTCATCAAGGTAAGTAAATTTAATTTATTTATTTTTGATTTTTAGAAATTTCTTTTAGTCTTTCTTAAGATATAATGGCTGCTAAAGATGATTATCAAGATTTTAAAACTGCATTAAACGATTTAAAACTAAATAGCAAACCATTAATTAATTTTTTGACAATCTTAGCTGAAGAAAAAGTACACAATGCACCACAAATTGTACGCGCCATTGAAGAACGTATACTTGAAGTTAGTAGGAAATTTTTATTTTTTCATAAATTTCTTTCTTATTTATTTTAGAGTAAAAGTGATCAGATTCTACCTGCTTTATATGTACTTGATTCAATAGTGAAAAACTTACGTACATCAGTTTATGTTCAATTATTTGAAGCAAGATTACCGTCACTTTTTTCTACAGCTTTTAATAGGGTTAGAACAAAAATATGTTTTTCGAATATAAAAACATCTTGGAATTATTCTTTTTAGGTCGATGAACGTACTCGATCAGCTATGTTTAAACTTCGTCAAACATGGCTATCATTTTTTAGTAATTTATCGTTGTATAATCTTGATGCAAGGACACATGATATTGATCCAGCATGGCCAATTACTGCTAAAGTACCAGATCCACCTCCATTCTCACCAACTATTCATCTTAATCCGAATTTTCTTCAAAGAGTATGTCATATGAAAAGCTTATTTTAATATTTTCTTATAATTCTTATAGAATGCAACATCATCTGTAACTTCTACTGATGTACAACCAATCACCGATGAATTCTGTCAACAAATCTTACGTTTACAACAAGAAGATCCTGATTCAACTGTATTTCGTACTCGAACTGTAAATCAACCTCCAGTATCAGTAGCACCACCTAAAATATCTGAATTGACATCACGTGGTGATACATATCATATGATACCTATTGATAGAATGGAACAAATTCGACAAGAAACCGCTCATGTACTTGATATTGGTGTTGATGGTGAACAACAATCAAAAATAAAGAAATTAATTGGAAAAAAGAAAAAAACAAATAAAAAACGTCGTCCATCAGCACGTTTACGACGACGTACTGCAGCACTTGCACAAGCTATTGCTAATAATGATCAAGAAACTTCCGATGAAGAAGATACTGATGAAGAAGGAGCTAAAATTAATGATAATAATGATGATGACGATGATGATGATGAACCATTTATTATAAAACAATCATCTGCTATTAGTAATGGACTTCATGTTAAATCAACTGTTAGTGTTGCTGATAGTACTAGTGGTGGAACTGAAAATGATGTGTAAGTAATCTATTTCTACATAATAATAATATACATGTATTTAATTAACAATTTTAGTGAAGTATTATTTGGTGGTACTGATAAAGATTATCGAGATACAGATATAACTTCTCAACAAACAATAACAAAAACCAATTCAAGTAATCTTGATGCTGATAGTATATTTGAAATTAATTCTAAATGTCTCTCACTTGCTGAACAAAAATATAAATCAAAAGAATTATCATCGGAAGAATATCAAGCAACATTAAAATTACTTCAAAATATACTTGAAAGTGAAGTTAAACGACTTACTGTGCAGCAAAAGTTAGTATTTTTATTAATATAAGAATGAATATACAAACAATCGTTAAATTCATTTTCTTTTCTAGTGCCAATTCATCCCTATTAAACGGTGCTAATAATCATTCACTAACACATCAATCAAATCCTTTACCCACAACAACAACACCACCAAGTCATCCATTTCAGCAACAACTTCTTCAATTCGCTCAACAACACGCACCACAGACAACATTGACACCACAACAACCAACTTTATCAACATTTCCCACTCCACCATTTCCATTTCCGGGTTTTGGTAATGATGCATATCATCATGTTATGCAAATATTAGCTACAGTTGGTGCACCATCATCTTATACATCAAATTATAATTTTCTACCTTATCTTCCACCACTACCACCTGCTCCGCCTTCATTTACACTCGTTCAGAATACATTTCAATCTCAACAACAACAACAACAACCATCTATATCATCTGATCAACAAATGTTTTCTGCTCGTCAAAGTCCACCATTAAAACGTTCACATGATGAAAATAATAATAATAATCCATATGCCGATGAAGAGAATAAACGACCACGTTATGATCCCGTTACTGGTCGTGCAACACGTACACGTAATTTCGATGAAGAAAATGTAGCGCCTGTACCATCATTAGTCGATGCAAATATAAATATGCTGAGAAAGTAAAAAAGTTCTTTTTTTTGAAAAATTTTCTTATAAAAATATCCTATTTTATATATAGAAAATATGTGGGTATTGCTCAACAATTATATATTGGAAAATTTCAATGTCGTTTATGTGGTCTTCGTTTTACTGCTAAACAAAAACATCATTATACATTTCATCTTGATTGGCATTATTTAGAGAATAAACAAGAAAAACATTTAAGTACAACAACATCAGCAGCAGCATTATTACAGCGAAGTCGTAATTGGTATTCATCTGTACAAGAATGGACAATTTATGAAGAAAATATTGAAGAACAATTACGAACAGGAAAACTTCTATCAACACAATTTCGACCAGTCAAAGATAATAATCTTTTAATACAAGGAGAAAATATTTTATCATCATCAGGTGTAATTTCTTGTCCTGCAACAGGAAATGGTGATAGTGTTGATGATGTATGTTGAAAATATTGATTTTATTTATATAGAATAAATTATTTTTTAAATTTTAGCGTTGTTTTGTATGTCATGATCCATTCGAAAACTTTTTTGATGATAATAGAGAAGAATGGCATTTGAAAGATGCTATTCGAGTTGATGGGAAAACTTATCATCCAATTTGTTATCAAGATGTTCAATATGAGGTAAATATAGTAAAAATATTTTTCGAACGAATTCTAATTTTATTTTTTAAACAGATATCACACGAAAATCTACCAGTAACGGATGTATTATCTGGTGATACTTCTTCAATATCGTCTAAGGATATTATGGATGTAACCACTAATCTTTTATCGGACGCGCCGACAACTGATTCTGCAACGACTATGAAAATCGAGAATAATGATACTATAGTTGAACCTTCTTCGCTGCCAGATGATTCGACACAACCAAATTATATTTCGTCTATGTCATTTGTTGATCTTGTTGAGACCATATTCATAAAAAAAGAAGATATTAAACCAGTTGAAAATATTGAACAAATACCTACGAATGCACAAGAAACATTAACTGATACAAGACCTGTATCTGAAGATATTACATTATCACCAACTACCGATGAACCTATAACTGAAACTCTAATTAATAACAGTTCAGAAGAAATGAGAACGACGTCGGATTAAGACATACATTTTTTTTCTTCTTGTTTGTTTCTCATTAGATTTCTGCAAGTTTGTTCACGTATCAGTGTGTCTGTTTATTTGTTCATGTGCTCTCTTTTTTTCTTCTTTTAATTGTGCGTGTATATGTACGTACATAAGATTTAAAAAGGAAAAATATATGTAAACAAAATAATAATTTATCGAATATTATTTATTCAACGTTTAGATATTAAGGACACAGATTGGAAAATAAGATTGAATGCATCCCTTTTTCATGAAAACAAATCATTTGAATAGTGAAATATTATAATATCAGTTTAAAGTTATTCTAATTCTATCTTCATTTTGATTAATCGTACTACTTTATAAATTTTCTCTTAAATAATAATTGAAGATACTGATAGGTTACAAATTAGAAGTTGTATTGAAACTGATTATACGAATTGCAAATTTGTAGAAATAGTAACGTCATACTGCCTGAGATTCTATGCAATTAATACTATATCACCTGCTAATGAAAAACAAGAGAGTCATCCGAACTTTGTTAATTATAACCAAAAAGTCAATAGTCATGCCTATTATATACCATTTTATATCGCTAAAATAATCAAAATAAAAACATTAGTTATAGTTTCTATCACGATTCTGTCGTTAAGAGTGATATCGTTGTATGTTATTTTTTTCTCTCTACAGGTAATTGCAACATCATGCAAAACATATATGATCCAAGACGAATATATATTTATGTAATGTGAAGAAAACAACAAAATATTATACGATCAACATATAAAACGACGCAGCACACATTTCATCAATATTCTACGATGGCAAATCAAACTGTCGCCAGCTTCTTTAAATTACCGATAGAACTCGTCTATCGAATTTTGGACCATCAATCCGATTTTACCATTGTCTGCTCCATGAGAAACGTCTGTCAACGATTAAATAGCATCATAGACAGTTACGATCGATATCAGGTAAACTTTTTTCTATCATTGCAATCCAATATGCATCTATTAACTCTCCAATTATTTCTTATTCAATATGAAAATAATGTCATGATGACCACCATAACAAAAATTTCTTCTTTCCTTTCTTTTCAATCTCATCTAAGCACTCTACATTTCGAACCAGGTATGATTCCCTCTCATTTGAAGTATTGCTCATCGATGCGATTCTCAATAAGCAGAAATATAACACAGTATGATACTACCAGCACAAACACTTCTTCTATCAGAAAAATTAAATTTTCTACCACACCACTCGTAATAATGTCTTTTTCACCTGGGTTCCCGCGTGATAATCTTCAGGACTGTACAGCACGTCAAGTCACAGAAACATATAGACGCATATCCATGCAATAATCAACATTTTATGTTAGATAACAGCGACCATCTATTCTGTCTCTTTATCTGTACTATATCCTTTTTGCATCCTTTCATTTAGACACTTACGACACTCGATCTGAACAGCGATATAATCGGAGATATTGGAACACAAATTTTGGCCCAAGCATTACAACACGACACAGTAATTCTCACTTTCTCTTGACCTGTATCATATCTTAACCTCTACTTGCTCATCTAGACACTCACTACCATAAAGATCACGCAAAATAAAATCGGAGAAGTTGGAGGACAACATTTGGGTGATGCATTACAACACAACTCAGTAATTCTAATTCTATCTTCGTCTATATCGTATATATACCACCCTTTTGTCATTTAGACACTTAATACATTAGATCTCGATAATAATCAACTCGGAGCTGCTGGAACACGATATTTGTGTGATGCATTACAACACAACACAGTAGTTCTCATTCCTTCTTCTTTTATAAAGTATCTATACCACCCTTTTTTCATCCAGACACTCACAACACTACATCTCAGAGCAAACCAACTCGATCATGTCGGAACACAATATTTAGCTGACGCATTACAACACAATACAGTAGTTGTCATTTTCTCTTTATCTATACCATATCATTATCTCTACTTTTTCATTTAGACACTCAACACATTAAGCATCGGATGGAATGATATCGGAGATGTTGGGGCGCAACATTTGAGTGACGCATTACAACGCAACACAGTAATTATCATTCTCTCTCTAACAATATCGTGTCTTTACCTTCACTTTTTCATCTAGGCACTCACTATCCTAGATATCGGATTTAATCAAATCGGAGATGTTGGGGCACAACAGTTGGGTAACGCATTAAAGCAAAATACAGTAATTATCATTTTTTCTTCAATCATATAGTGTCTATACCTTCACGTTTTTCGTTTAGACACTCATTACACTGAATCTCCAAAACAATCAAATAGCAACTTCTGGAGCAAAACATTTGGCTGATGGGTTAGGACACAATAAAGTAATTATTATTCGCTATTCAATCATATCGTTTCTATACCTTCAATTTTCCATCTAGACACTAATCACAATAAATCTCGCTCAAAACAGTATCAAAGCTTCCGGGGCAAAACATTTAGCTGATGGATTAAAACATAACTCGGTAATTCTAATTCTCTCTCCATTTATATTATATCTATATTATCTATTTGTCATGTAGACACTTACTACACTAGTTCTCAACAGCAATGAAATCGAAGCTGCTGGGGCACGATATTTGGGTGATGCGTTGCAACACAACTCAGTAGTTCTCATTCCTTTTCTTATCTGTATCATATCCTTAGCTCTACATTTTCATCTAGGCACTGCTCACACTAAACCTCTCTTACAACTCAATCGAAGCTTTTGGAACACAACATTTAGCTGATGGATTGCGGCATAACACAGTAATTGCCATTCCCTCTTCCTCTATATCATATATTTACCTCACTTTTTCATCTAGACACTTACCGTGTTAAATCTCGATAATAATAACATTGGAGATTTTGGTGCACAGTACTTGGGTGATGCATTACGAGACAACAAAGTAATAGCCATTCTCTCTTCAACCATATCGAACCTCTACCTCCACTTTTACATCTAGGCACTCACCTCATTAAAACTCTCAATCAATGAAATCGGAAATGATGGCGCAAAACACTTAGGTGATGCATTACGCCTAAACACAGTAATTATCACTCTCTCTTCAACAATAGTGTTTTTTACATCCCCATTTTCATCTAGACGCTGACCACATTAAATCTCTCAACCAATCAAATCGAAGCTGTTGGGGCAGCACATTTGGGTAAAGCATTACAACACAACACAGTAATAGTCATTTTCTCTTCGACCACAGAGTGTGTTTATACCCACATTTTCATTTAGGCACTTACTACACTTGATCTCGATTCTAATCAAATCGGATATATGGGAGCACGACATTTTGCTAATGCATTGCGACACAACACAGTAATTTTTACTCCCTCTTCATCTATATCATACGTTTACCTCCACTTTTTCATTTAGACACTCACTACAATAAGTCTTGAATGTAATGACATTGAAGATGATGCAGCACAATATTTGGCTGACGCACTACAACACAACACAGTAAATAGCATTCTCTCATCATCTATATCCTATATTTGCCTCTAATTTTTCATCTAGACGCTCACAACACTAAAACTAGGATCTAATGGTATCGGAGAGGTTACAGCACAACATTTGGCTGATGCATTACGACACAACACAGTAATTGTCATTTTCTCACCAACTATATCATATCTTTACCTTTACTTTTTCATCTAGACGCTCACCACACTAAGTCTTTATAATGAGCGAATCGGAAATGTTGGAGCGCAACATTTAGCTGATGCATTACGGCACAACACAGTAGTTTTCACTCCCTTTTCAACTATAGCATGCATTTATCTCTACTTTTTGTATGTAGACACTCACAACACTAAATATCGGTGGTAATGAAATCGGAGATGTTGGAACACAACATTTAGCTGATGCATTGTGGCACAACTCAGTAATTGTCACTCCCTCTTCAACCATATACTGTCTTTATTTCTGCTTTTTTTATATAGACACTTACAACAATAAATCTCGCTTCTAATGAAATCAAAGCTGCTGGGGCGCAATATTTAGCTGATGCGTTACGACACAACTCAGTAATTGTCATTTTTTCATCAACTATATCATATTTTTACCTTTACTTTTTCGTCTAGACACTCACCACTCTAGAACTTTACAGAAATGAAATCGGAGCAGCTGGGGCACGACATTTGGGAGATGCATTACAACACAACTCGGTAATTCTAATTCTCTCTTCATCTATATCATATCTATACGATCCTTTTTTCATCTAGACACTCACTGCACTAAGTCTCGAGAATAATGAAATCGAAGAGGAGACGATGAATAAAATCAATGAACTAGTTAAACGTAATGAAAGAAGAAGAAAACTGTGAATGGTAATAAGCAATTCATTTTGGTGACGAATCAATAGCTAGTGACGATGTTCCGAGTATTTTTTTAATAATTTTATAGAAACAGTAAATAAAACTGCTCGTTTTTACACTTAATGTGTATTGTGATGATAGTTTTTTCTATGTGATGATGAAGATGGGCGTAGGTGTAAGAGCATATCTACATCTACAGCCAAACTCTCGATTCAATCTTGAAATATTATCAAAAAAGCAATTTATAGTTGTAATAACTGGGTTTTATCACATCGGATTTATTGAGTTGCTAATGGATTACGACTTTTCAATTGTTGAAGTTTGCCTAGATAAAAATCTCGAAGAGTACAACCGTCTGGTGTCGTTGCAACCAATCTTTTAAACCTTTTAATGGATTGTCTCTTCACTTCATCTCGATCGGTTTCTTTACTTGACTCGAGTCGCCTGTTTTTCAATTGTGCTTCATCGGGTGAATCATTGAAGTTTGACGAATGATCATCTTCTATTAAATGCAATGGCTGATCATCAAAGAACATTTGTCCGAGTATTCTTCGAGATATTCTCACGAACGGTGGAGAACATTGTAAAAGTAGTACCTCTTCAAAATGATTACAATCCCATGATGCTATCGAATACATTCGATAATATAGCGTATTTAAGATACATGTGCGTGCATATCTTTCAGCTGCTTCCAGTTTCGTACGATTAACTTGTTTAAAATCAGCAAGTTTTATATCCGAATCATTTACCATTGCAACATTTTCATTTCCCGTCCAGAAAATACAAAGCCAATTCATGACAATAAGTAGTTCTTTCCTTTCGATTTCATCTTGATTTCGATTTTCTGTACCTTCACCCATTTGATTATGATAACTGCCACCAGTCATTGAATGACGTTCAAAAAATAAATTCCAAGATGAATGTCTTATTCGATTATCAGTATAAGATTTACCATCTAAAGTAATATCATTTTCGATAAAATCTAAACACATTAAATTAATCATCCAGGTTGATAGATTTCGAGCACATTCTGAGACAACTTTGGCATGAGCAAATAGAACGAATTCACGATCAGAATCGATATCTTTTCCACTTTCTTTGATTATTTGTCGAAACCAAGCTGTATATTGTTCAGATTCGTCCATTAACCGCTTAAAGATAACCCTTTCTAGGTCTTGATAGCTCTCTTTCACTCCAGGTAGACGTACGTAATAATCTCTGTCGTCTAGTTGAATTATTTCTCTGCCAGAACGAAGCTGTCCTTGAATGTTTTTTGCATATTGTTTTTCTTTTGACCAGTAAATAACTAAACTGCTGAGCGGCTCATGAGGCAAATTCAGAGCTTCTTCTTCTTCATACTGTCCATCAAAATCAAATTTAAACTGGTCACGAATAAGTTTCAATAACTCAATAATTTCTGATTTATGAATGTATACGGGAAAGTCAAGTTTCGAACCACCAGATATACATAAATAATTTCTTCTATCATCACACCAGGATTTCATTGATTCTTTGCCAGGCCGACCACACTTAGGTATGAGTCCAATGGATTCAAGTGCAGAAGGTTCAGCTGATGGGCACACCTTGATTTTTTGTTGATTTAAAATACTAATGGCTTTCTCAACTATCTTGTCGTCGGATGCAGATAATCTCTTATACTCGTCAATAGAGAATTTCAATACTGGATACTGTAATCCGCGATTAAAATGCAATGCTGTTACAGCTACCAGAAATCGTCGTATATGTGCAGTATCCTCTCTTATTAACATTTGTTCGCATTTTTCGATGAAATCTTTTACTTTTTCGTCGTCATAATTAGCATCATTGCCATTAAGATACGCACGTACAAGGATATAGACGTAACAAGCTTCATATTTATCAATTGCTGTGTTGACAGACTCTAAATATTCCTGAAACATGTCCCTATCTTCAGCTGTCAAAGTTTTCAGGGTTAATACTGTTTGAAGAATTAATCGAATGAATTGATACCGCCGACAGCAGGAGTCCAATGAAAATCGAAGACTTGATTCACCTTCAGTCGCTAGAGGAGTTCCGTCGAGTGTTTCTCGATAGTCGAGAGAAGTTAATTTTTCTTGAATAGCTAAACTAGCGGTTGCTGCTTGTTCACAGTAATTTCTAGCTTCTTCATCCGACAGACTTGATAGACAAGATAACGTTATTTCTTTGCAAGCTAAAGAAATATCATAAATTGGATAAATTGTTTTGAATTTTTCGATCAATTGTTTTAGATTTTCGTGGTATGCTTTTTCATAAAGTTTTAGGTTATGTATTAAGTAGAAAAGGTCTTCATCGTCTTGATCGTTCTTCACCGATGTTTTATCTAAAACTCTATTTCTCTGTGCTACAATTGTTTGAAAGTCTTGTTTGGTGTCTAATACATTTCGCTTTTTTTTCCTTTGTTCTTTTTGTTCTAACTGTTTTTGTTGGATAAATTCTAATTTTGCATCCCAAAGAGTTTGATATCGACGCTTTTCATCACTGCAAGATTGACTCCAAGGCTTTTGGTGCACTTTATCAGATAAAAATTCATATGATTCTCCTTCTTGAGCCATTTCGCGCTGTATTGCTTTGATATCTTCAGCTTCAGCTTTTCGTACTAAAAGCTTTGCAGTCTTCAAACGAGAATATCCTTCTACAGAACGCCAGTTAAAATTGAGAAGTTCGTCGTCAGGTTTTGTGTTAGTTGCACTCATGATAACCTATAATTCTTATAAAATGAAAAAATATCGCTTTTTCTTTTCTTTTTGAATTCTTTATCTATGTATGCTCTTATTAGTATATCTTCACAAAATAAAAACAAAAGCAAATACTTTTGCTTCCCCAGGTTGTTGATGATTACGACGACGTGTACGACCGTATACATAATACTTACGGCCGTCTACGGATCGTAAATCGTCCCTTTGATATTCACCGTATTCCGGTCGTATATCACTGTGTCGTACATGGTGTGGGCGCAGGCATCATTGTCAATATAATAAGAATATAGCACCCACATCCATACCCTATTTCATTCAAAATCTAAAGATTCAATAATCTATCCAATATTTATAGAACATATTGTGTGATAAATTTTATTATCTATTATTGACAATAATTTGACTATTATAAAATGTAATACAATATAGGAACATGAAAAATCAAAAATTTCGATTCAATTAACATAGTATAGTTACTTAAATATATAAAAGATCAATGTAAAATCATTGACAGAAGGATATTTTACTATTTATGTTCATTCTTGACGAATTCATTGAGATCTAACAATTCGATCTTTAGTGTAAATATCTATGATAATCAAAATTTATTCTATATGTCATTTAGATGTTTATTACAATAAAAAAAGACGTTTTTGCTAAGTTTGTAATCATAATCCCATAAGAAAACTGTGATTATTCACCAATGAAGCATTTTTCAAAAATTTTCCATAGATTTTACTTAATCATTGATTTTTGTATATAATCACGAATAAGGAATAGACTGGAAAATATTTAAAGATTTATTAAATTCACGGTTATATAGAATTTCTAATATTGTACATGGAAAAAAATGTGGTATAGAAATATAAATAAGAATTACTTTAAATTTATTTAAAAGTTGTTGCTCTGGCAGACTAGTGATAACACCAATCCGCACAATTTCGTCATCGCAACACGTATTTGATCGGGTAGGATCATTTACCTCTTGGTAAGTTGTAATAAGCAACTTTTCTCGATAGTATATGGGGCACGATATCTAGCTTGTCTTTCTATATATCACATCGAGGATATAGAAAGGAAAGTGAAATGTGTAAAGACCCAGTAGATGTCGTGCTCCACACACCATCGACAGAGTTGCTTATTACAACTTACCAAGAGGTAAATGATCTTTACTGATCAAATACATGTTGCGATGACGAAATTGTGCGGATTGGTAGCAATACTGATCTGCCAGAGCAACTCTTTAAAAAAAAATGAAAATTATTTTGTTAACTATATAATTCATTATTTATTTAACTTGGAAGTTACGGAATTTTGTATGGTAAGCTAAAAAATGAGCTATCTGGAGATTTTGAATGAGACATATAAATAAATGATAATCATGGTAAAGTATATCTGAGTTATTGTATACAAAAAAATATTCATTAATTGAAGTTTCTAGTTGATCAGAAGACTTATCCACAAATGTAAATATAATTCACAGATCGATTTAGAATACTATGAACTGTGCGTAATGGATCTTTTCTATTTTGTTCAATTTGATTGTGTTCGAGATCTAGTTTGATAAGTAAACATGCGAAACACGGAAAATATGTAGATGCTTGAAATAAATGAAGTAAGAGTGACTGTACCTATTCTCCAACCCTTAGCATAGGTATTTTCATATCAGTCGACATATCTTCATTGACAAAGTTCATATAGAAAAAAGATAAGTGATTTATTCTATATTAAAAACTACATGAAACGTATAGAATTTTAGGGATACTGCAGTCCGAAATAAACGTACAAGACTACTGATATAGTCCATTTTAGCTAACCATTCTTCAATATCAGATGAATAAATCTCTATTTATATCGTATTTTATACGTATCAGCGATATTGTCAATACATAGATAAATTAATAATATACTATAATTTGAGAAGTGTCATAAATATTCAGGTTTATGTCTCCTTAGCAGCATGAATAATTAGAATTTTTTTTATTACTTAATACGTTCATCGAATTGGTGTATAGCATAGTCTTCCAAACATTCCTCAAAAACTAATATAGTAATTTACTGGTACAATAATAACATCTCTAACGTTATAAGAGAATAGTTATGTATGATTTTCTTGACTCAAAATATCTTCCAATCTGTTATATGTGTCTTCATACCAATGTAATCATTTTATTGAGCTCTACAATTAGTACCTCTTTTAAATACTATGATAACTCATATTTAGGAGTCTTTTTTTATCAGTGACACTTAGGTGAACCAAATATTAGATAACTAAAACCTTATCTAAGATCAAGGACAAAACAGATATTTTGAAAACATTTTGCAGTAAACAGTAAATAAGTTCTCTAAAGTGCACACCTCCTTACAGTTAACACTTTTTAATAGCCCTGATGATATTCACATTGAACAGGTGTAAGTCAACTTTTATAAATAAGAGTCTACATTTTGACCAATCTCTCTCCAAATAAGAACATAGATGTCGATTATAGTAGAGAACTTTGTACTTTTTATCATTATAATTCATTCGTGTAAAAGAATAAGCATGTTTAGTAACACGAAATAAAGACAGATGACATCAATACACGGTAGAGAATAAGTTGCCATTAATCTATAATAAATTTAGTCAAACAAACGTATATCTAACCGAATTATATAAATATTCTATAATTCCAAATCAATTTAAAATTATTTGTTAAAAAAAACTCATTAAATATAATGTATAGTTTTCACAATTGAATGATTTTAACAAATCAAATTTCATTTCTATCCTCATCTATCGTCATTTATTATGATTGGTAGAAAATATTTATTTTGAGTAACATAGGTGAGGTGAGCATGTTATGTGTCGTATGTATATAAGTTTAATTGACTTGATAGAACGATTTTATTGCTTTAATAAAATTCATCATTCTTTTTATTTTAAGTCATCAATAAACTATGAGTAAGTTAAAAGATTTCATCTATTTAAACAAAAATCATTTTTTTTTACATTTTAGCTTCTAATAATACAGACGATTTATTTATATGTGGAAAATGTCGTATGAATTTTACTGATTTAAATATATTTCTAACTCATCGATCGACTTGTATTGGACAACAAACAAGAAATTTATTTCATCCATCATCAGATATACTCGAACACGAATTAGATGCAATTATTGAAGATGTTTCATTATGTATTCCACAAACAACAAGTTTATATTATCATCCTCTAGATTCTGACATCCAATCGACAAATGAATTTGATTTATTATTTTCTCAACCTGTTGAACACAATACTATTAATAATGAAATATTAAATTCGAACGTATCATCTAATCCTACAGAATATGCCAAAATAGAAAATGATATATCTCAAATGAGTCTATTGGAATGTCCAGTATGTGATGAACAATTCGATGCACCAATAATATTAGAAAATCATGTTTTTGAACATTCAACATGGATTGATGAAGATGATAATACAAATTCAAAACTTGGTTTATCTTTTGATGATTCATCATCGAGTTATACAGATCTACTAGACGAACAATCAACGAAACCATTAGAATGCAAACAATGTACTGTCACGTTTGCTTCCAATGCATCATTAAATATTCATAAAAAAATGAGTAAGGCATTGTTTTATTCATTCGATGAGTTTTCAAATAGCACTGGAAGGTTTTCTCTCTACGTCATACATTCTGTTATTGAATAAATAACAGAATTTAAAATTCACAGCATATAATTATATTTTAAACATAACGAAATAACGAGAATAGACAAGTCATTTTTTTGAAATACAATCATATATCATTATCATGTGATAGAAATCTATTGTTTGTTCCTTGGATAGACGATATTATATCTGTAAGGTAATAGGCTACAGGGGGTTGTTCGTTTTTTTTGTCACGCTTGATTGGAGCTACCTTCAATATTGTTGATAACCTTTCGAGTCATGATTTTACATTTGAATATGAAGAGCCTAGACCTTTTTGATATTGTAGACTCTATAAAAGAATTTATTATTTAGTTCATTGTCTCAATCCTGTCTTTCGTTGTTTAAATGAAGCTTGTTCTCAATTATTTGATAAACCTGTTGATTATATTCTTCATGCACGTATTCATAGTCAAAAACGACATATTGGTTCTCGACGTACATCTCGTAGTAATGTTTGTTATCGTCGTCGTAAACGTACATATCGTTGTAGAATATGCAAACAATCTTTTGTAACATCTGAACAATTACAATATCATATGCATTATGAAACACATAAATTTCTTTGTCAGTTATGTCCAGCAGAATTTGAATCGAATAATTCCTATCATAATCATATAGCAAAACATTCTGATCTTGCACTTTATCGTTGCACAGTATGTATTGAAACATTTCAGAAACGAAATGATTTATCACGACATGTTATAACACAACATAATGAAGATATACCAAATCAAAAAAGTTGTTCATCATGTAAATTAACATTTAAAACAACATTCCATTTAAATCGACATAATGTTACCAAACATTCAGATATAAAACCATTTAAATGTCAACAAGATGGATGTGAACAAGCATTTGCTCGGTATTATCAATAGAAAATTAAGCATAGAACAGAAAAATGTTAAATTTTTATTTGTAAATATTTTTTTAGAAAAGATAAACTAAAACAACATGCAGCGAAACATAGTGAATCGGGTGGATTATTTAAATGTGATAGATGTGTTAAAACATTTGTTCGACCAGAACATTTACGTGATCATGATATTGTACGTCATTCACATCAATATCCATTTCAGTAAATAATAATAATATATTTTATTAGTAAAAAAAAATTGTATTTTTTTTATTTTAGGTGTGAATTATGTCGAAAAGGTTTTCTTCATCAAAATCAACTTTATGCTCATCATAAACAACGTCATTCGATTGAAAATCAAACGATAAAGGAAAATCCAGAATGTTTTATGTTTGAGCAAGCTCAACAAAATTTAGAATTTAGTAATTATCAAACAGATTTATATTTAGAAAGACAATGAATATATAGGAACATAATCCAATTTTATTATTGCAGATTAATTGTAGTCTTTCAGTGAAATACGTTTTGGTGTAGTCGAAGTTCGACTCACTATGCAATGGTATGGAATAAACAAACGACATTCCACCATGCATATTTTTGTTTTAAAAATATAGGAACTTGCTATGCAAGAATTTTTACGTTATTATATTTTATTTCTTTTCAATCTACAAAAATAATACAAATTTCGAATAATGTAGTTTTTCTTGTTAAAAGATGAAATTTGAGTAAACAAATTTTTTTCAATACTAATCAAGTTTCTTGTTTAACGGCATGCTTTAGTAGTTTGTTTGTGTCACACACACTATCTTGAATTACACTATGAACTATCGTCTGAAGATATCTCAATATTATAAAGGAAAAGAAATATTTTAATTGTCAGCAATTGATATTAAATTTTATAAACTGAAAAAAAAATTCACTTCTATATTTGTTTCGTTATCACATTCACTCTCCAATGGTGTACTTTAATCTTTGACCTCTATACTTAACACACAATCATGGATAAAGATAAAAAATATGAACAAAATTATTTAGTTTATACAACATAAAAGAACTGCATTATATTTTATAAGTCAAGTACCATCTACTTCATTTATTCTAAGTAATACACATCAAAATAAAACGTGAAAGGTGAGTAAATATATCAGACTAATTAGTATTATTAATTGAACATGCACCATTTTCATTGCATCAATAAATTATGTAAGTTCATTGAAGTTTGTCTATTGTCATGAATCTGATGAAAACTAGAGATGTTCTGCAGTTTGGTATTGCATCATCATCAAACATAAGAAATGTTATCTTATTCTTATCATATGATAGATACATCCTACTTCTATGCGTGGAATGAAAATCAGAACAGAGATGCTGAATCTGTCACTAAAACAAAAAATTTCCCTTAGCATTAGTAGTGGAAATTTTCTCAAACTATCGTACACGCACGTGTCTAGTTTCTACATCTTTTGGATAAGGATAATACAATATATATATATATACTCCTGTTAGACATTATATCTTATCTTTCATAGAATAACAGATTATTATGGCAAAAAGTAAGGAAGTATCCACAGCAAATGAAACATCCCAAATAAAAGGTAATATATATTTTCACAGTAGAAATCATACTAGTTTATTTATGAATAACAGCTCCACTTGTATGTTCACATCGTTTATTACTTGCCTTTTTGGCATTTCTGGGCTTTTTTCTATGTTATGCCCAACGAAACGGCTTTTCGTATGTATAAATTTATATGTATATGTTAATCAAGTTTTTGAACTAGTCTATTGCAGTGTAGCTATTGTTTGTATGGTTGATCCAGATGTAGATAATTTAGGATCAGCATATACCAACAATTCTCTATTGACAAGACAAAATATTCCAGTATCATGTCATAAGCATACGACACAAACAACTCGATCGGTATAAAATTATATTAAATTATGTACTGTATATATATATCATTTTGATATGTTTATATATATGTAATAGCCAGGTCAAGTTCTTAATTGGCCAAAAAAGACTCGTGGCCTTCTTCTTGGTTCATTCTATTGGGGTTATGCATTAACACAAATAGCTTCATCAATTGCTGTTACTTATTTTGGTCCAAAACGTTTTCTTGCAATGCTTATCTTTATGTCATCCTTGGCTACAGTACTATTACCAGTTATTTCCACGTGGAGTTCACCATTTATTGTATTATTACGTATTGTTGCTGGTGCAGCTCAAGTATAAGTGAACAGATTAAAGCTTGATTTTTATATTATTTATGTTTATGATAGGGTGGTCTCTGGCCAACTATTTTTCGTTTTTGGTCAACATGGGCACCAGCCTCAGAAAGAACAACACTTCTTTCATTTCAAAGTGCTGGTAAGTTTTCAAAGTCTTATTTAAATATTTTCCCAAAAAAAATTTATATTAAGGACCTTCAATGGGTACAATTGTTTCTTTGATAATCGGTGGTCTCTTTTGTACATTTTCATTATATGATGCTATTCCATTCATTTTTCGACATGGCTGGGCACATTATTTTTATCTTCTCGGTAAAAAAAGACATACAATTGTTACATAAAACCTATTAGAAAATTATTCTTAAATAGGTGGTCTTGGTATTGTCTGGTCAGTTGTATGGCTTATTCTTGCAAGTGACACACCTGCCATAAATAAATATATATCACCGGATGAAAAAGAATATATTCGAGCTTGTAAAGCCGTCGAAAAAATTCAAGATACAAATACTGTGAGTATAGAATTCATTGATATATTTATTTCATATTTCATAAATATAAGAAAACACCCTGGAGTGCAATGCTTCGATCGCAAGCTTTTTGGTGTATTCTTCTATCAATGTTTTTCTGTGACTTTGGTCTTTATGGTACGAAAGATATTCTTTGTTTTTATGAAAAATATCTGTTTGTTTGTTTTATTAGCTATCTGGGCAGTTGTTCCAGAATATATGAATGAAGTTTTATTATTTAGTATTCGAGAAAATGGTTTACTTTCTGCATTACCACATGTCGCAAGTTTTACTGCCGTTATATCAACAGGTCGTTTGGCAGATTATCTCATAGAAAAGAAATATTTAAAACGTGTTAATGCAAGAAAACTATTTCATGGTATTGGCACTTTAGGACCAGCTGTTTGTCTTCTATTTATATCGTTTCTTGACTGTGAAAGTCGTTATTTGGCAGTTATGTTACTTACTATTGGAATGGCATCGAGGTAAGGTATTACAAAGAATTATCATCAAGAGCTTTTCTTGCTTTTAGTGGTTTTATGATGTCAGGTGGGTATATGGTTAATGTTGGAGATTTTAGTGGTATCCATTCGGGTATTATTTTTGGTATTTGTAATACAGTTTGTATGAAAAGATTCTATTTTATTTACAAGAAAATAATTATATATATTTTTCTTTAGCTTGCATTGGCGGATTTGGTGCTCCAGTGCTAACAAGTATTATAACAAAAGATGTTCGTATATAAACCTTAGATTTCGATTGAATATCTGATGTTATGATTATTGTTTAGAAAACTACTGCTCAATGGAAAATAGCATTTATGCTTTATGCTGGTTCATTTCTCATATCAGCTATTGTGTTTTCATTGTTTGCTCGTGGTGAAACTGAACCATGGGCACGTGATGATGTACATGATGAAAAAATTAAGAATGATCAAGAAGCAGGTGAAGAACTAATGGAAAAATAATCAACATAAGTCATCCATTTGATCACATTCAACTCGTCCTCTCTCCACACTATCAAAAAAATAAATACATAGAAATAAATTAAATATTATTTTCATTCTACATACGAGCATGTTTTATAACAATTATGCTTCATAAACTCTGCATACATGCTTTCATTACAATGACTTTTCATTTTTTTGCAATATGCGGCACCATGTGAATCCATACATACGGCTAAATAATAAATAGAATTTAAAACATATGTTTCTTTTATAAAACTATAGATTTGTATTTTTACGTTGAGGTAAGACAGGTTTGCTAAGTTCACAAGTATTAATTTCTACATTTGGACAATTTTCTCTATCCGGATGTGGAAAATGAATATGTTCACGACATAAATCATGCATACTTAATAAATTTCGTTCTAATAATGATGTTAACATTGCACCGACAGCATCACCTAATGCATGTTGAACATTATCACCTTTACCAACTGTTGTGATACCTGAACCTTTATCTAATACTTGAATACAATTTTCAACACCACATAATTTTACTTGCATTGGACGACCATAAATAACACGCTAAAAATTACAACATAAAATATTTCTATTGATTTTAATTTTTAAAACAAACTTCTTCAATATCATTTGGTTTATTGAATAAACTACCCAACATACCAGTGAAAAGATTAAGAACGACAGGAGCTAAAGCGCTGACAATCTTTTTACAAAACATATATAAATAAATAATTGAAAAATATTAAAACAAATACTTACAAGAGTTGTTGTAACTGGTTCGATACGACTTTCCGGTTCATTACTCTATTAAATTGAATAATGTTTATTTTTTTTTTATCATTATCAATCATTTTGAATATTATTTACAAAATCTGATTAGATGCTATCTGAAGTGTGCGTCTTTCTACTTCAACTACTTATTTATGTCTCTATAGACTTCATACGCATTAATCTTATAGATAAATGTAAGTTGCCCAATTTTAATGAAATATTAAATTCTCATCTAGAATAACTAATCTATGTATATATTTTCAACCTTTTTTGTCAAATATCTCGATGGATATGATGAATCAGCTTGAATTGTTGAACCAACAAGTAAAGCCAATGCAACTATCAATGATGAGCAGATAACTAGTTAAATAGAACAATGATTATTTTTAACCTAGCAAAAAAAAACGATTATTTTACCGGAACACTTCATTTTCGAGTAGAAGAAAAAATAACCTTTCGTTACGAGAAAATATGAAATTAATATATCTCAATATACTTTTCTATCGTCTCCTACCCACACACATATACATCTGTATTGTTTTCCCATGAATATGAAAAAAAAAAGTCGGACTATATTGATATGAATATGATGCTTGTCTTTGAAAAGAAAAACAAAACAGAAGACAACAATAATAACAACAACAACATGAGAGAGAGAGAGAGAAAAAAGAAGAGGAGAGGATATTTCAGAAATAATAATACATGTATAAATTTGATTATATAAGTCATATACAAAAGCAAAACAAAATCTCGAATATTGTTTTTGTCAAGATTAAATATAAATACGATTAATTATCTGCACAAAAATCATTCCTGAGAAATAAGAAACAAAGAAAGAAAAAACAAAAAAAATTTTTTTTGTTATTATTTTATACGAGGAGCAGATTTATCTTTATCGATCGCCGTTTTACGTAGTTTAAAACCTCCACGTTGAATTTCTGCAAGTAAGGATGACTGAGGATTAGTTGTTGTTGCTGTTGGTTTTGATGGTGATATTATTGGTTTAGAATCATTGGATAAAAGAAAATCAGGTGGTGGTGGAGGAAAATCGTCATGATTATTTAATTGAAGTATTTCCTGAGTACATTTTAAATGAGCTTTCATAAGACTATCATTTATATGTTGATTATTATTTGTATTTATTGATGGTGTACGACGTATTGGTGGTGCTGGTTTTTCATTCGAATTCGAAACTATTGATGTACCACGACGAAGAGTCTCATTTTTATATTGTTGATTTGTTGGATGAATACTTTTTGTTAAATATTCATACACTAGAATAGTTTAAAAAATAAAGTATTTAGTTTGAAAAATGAAATTAATTTACTTTCATCGAGTGTTTCATCAGCGGATTCAAATGATGGCCTACCATAATAATTACCATTTTGATTTGAACGATCACGCCAAGCAATTGTTCGTGGATCAATTATCTATATAATAAATTTTCTTGTTTAATTTATACAAAAAAAAACAGTCTTTTTACCATCGTTTCATTTGGTAATGAACCATTACGAAGACGTTGATTGATATCTTCTGAAATAAATTGATAATTATCGATTACATAAGTTTGGCTTATAAATTTCTGCTAAAGTTAACATATGACAAAAATTCTCAATCCGTCTGTCATTTGTATCGGCACAAGCTAAATTATTTTCTGATTAACATCTTTTTCTCACGAAATAGACTAACGAGTGAACCTTAAGATATTTCATTAAAATAGTTTCATCGTGTTTCACATTGAAATCTCCAAGGAATTCTATTGATGGATTTTTTCTTCCTTCTTATATAGAAGAGAAGAAGAAAAAAACAGGTACTATTAATTTTCTTTGACATGTTTCAATATATATTGCTACTAATGATATTACAAATAGTTTAAATAAATATTGCCAGATAAGATAAAAGATTAGTTCGAAGATCATTTTCCTTTTCTTTTTGTAATAAAAACATTTTTTACTAACTATCAATTAGTAACCAAGGTCCTACTAAGATTACTATAAACTTCTGTAAGAACAACTACGATAATATGTAATATTATATGTAGGATAACCTTGACTCTTCAAATGAATGAGCAATTAATATCTTTTGTTACACGCTTATGACATTCTCCTATCAAATAAATGATTCTTTTTTTTCTTCTCCTCTCCTCTTTTTCATACCAAATAGATTATCGAAAGAAAAATGCTCTATTTCACACAAGATTGATAATAGTATTCAATACCTGGACTATGACGATTAATAATAGTTCCATAGTAATCTTGTGGTACAATAGGTGGTTGAGTAGGTTTAATTCGACCATTACTAATATTATTTATTGATGATCTTTCAAGACTAAGATCACGCATACGACAACGACGAGATGGTACAGAATGTTGACGAGATAATGTACTATCATCAGAAATCTAAATTTGCAAAAAAAGAAAATAAATTTTCTATTCGATGGAAAAAAAGTCAGAATTTTAATACGAACAGTTGTTATACGTGGATTTGTTTCTTCATAGATTTGCCAATTTGGTTTCTCAAATAAACTCGCTGGTGGAGGATCAAATGTATGTGCTGTTATTGCAGGTCGACAACTTTTTATTGGTTCTGGTGCACCAGTTACTGTTGCTGGATGTTTACAATTTGATGATATTTCAGGACGTTTTGCCCAAGCATTCAATGTCGAAGAAACAACTAATAATGGACTTGTACTTCCATCCATTTCACGCTAAATTTAAAAGATAAGCAAATAAAGATTTCGATTTCAAAATGAAATTAATAGTTTACTTCTGATTCTTCTAATGGGGATGGTGGCCGAGCAAAAAACTGTTCTTGAGATGTAAAACCTGAGTCTTGAGATGAAACACTGGATATACGACTTACTGCTACATTTGACTAAACAACAAAGAAAACAATTTTCAATAGAAAAGAAAAAAAATCGAAATTTATTTTTTCATACAGGCATTGATAATGATCGATTTGTATTCGAATGATAAAATTGATGTTGAATTGGTATAGATAATTGTGGTTGTTGATATTGCTGTTGTTGTTGTTGTTGTTGTTGATGATGATGATGATGACCTTGTTTATGATTTGGACTATGTACATTATTTAATGAATTTGATGATGAACTATTGATACTATTTATCGAACAAACACTTGATTTACGTGAACTTAATGAACTTGGTGATGATGGAGGAGTCTAGAACGAAAATATTATTTTTATTCTACTAATAATAATTTATTCATGATTCTATACTTTAAATGCAACAATAGTACTATAATCAATTCCTTTAACATCTTTAATAACTTGTTCACTGGATATTGGTAAACAATGTGGATCAATTGTATGTTTACTTAAACATTGAACAAGATCTTCAATATGACTCATTTCAGATGCAACTGAAATTTCAAGATCCTTCAAAAAAGAGAAATAACATTAATTAGTCTTTTTTTTGTTTTGTTTGTAAAATTTTACCATAACAGGTTTTAATAAAGTAAATAATGTACAAAAATGACTACGTTCTTCGATCATAGCTGATCTAAGTGCTTGTTTTTCACGTTCTTCTAACATTCCATAATAATTTGATACTTCCTGTATTGCTGAATTTAATTTATTATGTAATATATCATGTTTTGGTACTAATAAATTTTAATAGTAAGAATTTTGTTTTGACAAAAATTATATATCAACTTACATTTTCGACATTTCTTTTGTAATTTAACAGTTTCAGACGCTTTTTTACGTAGTTCATTACGTAATTTTTTATAATCTATCGATTAAAATGAATCATATATACATGATGATGACGAAGAAGAACAAAATCAAATTTTAATACCTTTAAGACCTTTTGCATGATCTTTATCTAATGTATTAGCAGATTTTTTCCAATCTTCAATACAATCATTTAATGGTTGAATAAATGTTTCAACTAGAGAATTTGTAAAATATTTTAATTTTTGTTCAATTGATTTATGACGTAATATTAAACGTGTTAATGCAGTACCAATATCTCTTGTTGCACCTTTGGTATTTGTTGCTAAATCAGCAATACGTTGAAATGCATCAAGAAAAAGACTGAAAGTAATGATTGTTGATCTATATGACAGACAAATAAAATGAGAAGAAGATAATAATGACATTGTATCGTAAATGTGTTAAGATAATTTATCAAATTATTATTCATTATGTCAGAAATAGTAAATATATCAAATAAAAAATTATTATTCAGTGACATTTATAAAAATAGAAAAAAAATTGAAGAGAGTTAGTTTGTAAATATCAAAATGACTAATTTCACATATACCCGTTTGCTGTCTAGCTAGTGTGTCGGTTAAGCTGAAGGGTATATATTATATACTGACCGACCATTCGTTCTTTCTCCTTCTCTTGTTCTTCTTCTTCTTTTTTCATTCATGTTAACTAATGAATGTCTAGTCTATTTACTATCGAACATCAGTAATCGTTCAAGTGCTAACGACTATAAGAGTAACTATTGTGACAGCTGAAACAAACTAACTTTCTCTCTCTCTTCACACACACACACAAGTATGACTTAGTATGCGTGCGTGTATATCATTCAATTATTGATCGTACTCATCAGTGAAAGCTATATACTCTATGATAGACATAAAAGAAAATCAGCTTTGTCTATAGTCAAAATAGCATTTCTTGTCAAATGCTTTTCCTGTTGATTCGATCAGGCAAATACAATGAATGTCTCGTGCATAAGACTATTCTGCTTCGTATAGTTCGATACGATTTTTCAAGGTTGATGAACCATAATTATATTAAACGTACTTGAGTTGAATATGCATTTTGTTGGCTTTTGATACCAAATCCTCCCATAATGTTGAACTGTTCTATAAAAAAAAGAAAAAGAAAAGAAGGTAAAACGATCATCTTTTACGCTACTGAATATAACTGATGCATATAATGATGAAGTCCTTGACATTGAAAGGTCTTCATACTTGTATGCATATTGTCACACATATGATTTTCTTCTTTAACTTTCTAACCAGAGGATAACAATTAAATCTTACTAACCTTCATTTCATTGACAATTCCTTGAAATAATGAGCCGAGTACGGCACATTCTTTCTCAGCATTTTCGATAATATTCATTTTTTTGAAATTAATTGTATATCATTATATGAAAAACGTGTATTGTGAATCGTGTGAATAAACGTGAGAGATAATAAAAAATAAAACGAGTAGATAATTTATGATTAATGATACGGGCAGTATACGGATTAAAGTTGATATTGGTGTAGCATAGTTTTATCTGTATCAATGGATCAGTTGGATATATTTGTTCAATAGATAGCATGCGTAGTAAAAGAAGAAGAAGACGATGTCATAATCGATCCAAGAAGAATGATTGTAATTGTTGTCGTCCAATTTCTTTTTTTTTACCTAAATCTATAGATACGAATTGCTGCTCGTTCGTACTATTTGTTGTCAGAGAAGAAGTAATAGATGTTCTCTACACACACGCCCGTCGGTCCTTTCTTTCTCTTTACTTCTCTTCTTTTAACCACAACCATCCGTTTTTCTCTTCTCTTCTATCACACACTTCTACTATATACTCTCCTTCTCGCTCGCTCTCTCTCTCGTTCATCTCGCATACGCATATGTCTCGTCGACGACAACGACGACGGCGGGATTTTCCTCCCTTTTACTATGTACGTCAAGAGGAAAACGAGGGAGGAGAAAAGAAAAAAGAACAGGAGGGAGACGTTGTTGAACAATGCTCTCCTCTTTCTCGATTGGTCAGCCTCATTACAAATTCTTTCTCCTGACCGACACACTCCATAGTCGATAAAGTTCCATGAGTAAAATCAGTAAGCAGATGTGTGTACATAGAAGTGTTAGTAGGGGTGAGAAACGGAAGAGCGTCCTCGTATTCTTTCTATCTATATTTTTCTTTTATTCTATATTCTTGTGATTACATCTCTGTCATTGATGTGAATAGAAAACATAAATAGATAAGAAAAAGAAAAGAAATCATCTATTTTTGTAATTGTTTGATAGTCCGAAGTTCATTAGACATTCAAAGTTTATACATATTTTGTATTCAAGTGTAAACGTGCCTTTTAAGTTTTTCTATTTAAAAACGTAGACAGGTGAATAATTGTTTTCATATATAAATACGTAATATGTCAGTAATACCAAAACGATTGATTAAATGATCAATGAAATAAAATGGTTGACTGATTAGATTCATCAGCATTTTACTTGAAACTCAGTCAAGAAACTATGTTCGTATGCGCTTCAACAATCAATTGTTATCCGCCACAATGACATTATTAGCCTTTGGGGGGGATATGCCATACGCAATACAGTCATTGTAATGCAATGAAAGCAAATGGATCTGTTACGTAATCAAGAAATAGATTGAATCTACATTACAATGGACATAAGAGAAGGGTATTTGGTGTATAATTTGTTCGCTTAGAAACAAAATAGATCGGATCAATTGTCGATAGAAAAGTTCTGTTTGTTAACGTACAAAATTTAGCAGATGGCTTTTGACTGTTTATAAAACGAAGGAGAAAACATTCTTTTTTTTGTTCTTTTATATTCTAAACAAAAAAAAGGAATCAAATGATCAAACAAATGTAATGATGTCTCAATCGGAACATTAAGAAGGTTATACTGACAATAGTCTCAGTCATCAAACGTTGTAATATTGATATTTTGTTTTGAATAGACGATTGTTCATGTAATAAGAACGAATTCATAGCATGAAATAATTGTTTGTTATGTTGAAAATTGCAAATACACAACAATAAAATATTGCTTCAATGAATTTTAAGAGAAATTTATTTGATTATTTCCGTTATAAAATGTATCAACTAAATTTGCGGATAGGTTTATTCTTCATGGACGAGAAAAGAGAACAAAATTTCTTCTAGAACTTGAGAAGCATTTGTCTGACAATAATTCTTCAAGTCACTCATAATTATAAATAAGAGTTTTAGAATATTTTCAATATCATAGATCATTCAAATACAACATTAGTGTCAACTGATGACACTAAGTTGTTATTAACATTTTCAAGACTATTCTTTATTTATTAGTTTCTCCTCTTCGCATATCGAATAGTTTTATATTGTTCCTTACTTATTCAATGTATAGCTTATTTTGATTTTGCGGTCGATTACTCTTATTGTTCTCTCAATCCTATTTTTTTATTATTGATTGCTATTAAAATATATAAAAAAATGTAGTCTAAGACTTTGTGCACCTTTATAAACCACAGAGATATATTGATGAAGTCTATTGATAATGAATATATTTGTATTTATATCCATTCATAAAGTATACGTTCGAGTAGACATGCTTCTACTTTCAAAAGCTTTGAAAAGTATTACTCTTGTCGATCGTCAATACAAGATCTAAAAAAGTTCGACCTGTTCAGATTATCGTTCTGGGTTTTTTTTCTACATGAATTGGAATACAATGAGATAATAGAATTATTATTTAATCACTAATACTTCGTTAACTCCAAGAAATATTATTTATTTTCAAGGATACAATTATATAAGCTATGATACATATTATTCGGACTTTTATTTTATAATGAACTTTATACCGTGTGTCTAGGAACTAAGAAAGGTAATACTTGTATGCTCAACAAAGAACTGATACACTATTTGTATTACATATGATATAATTCTTGCCGTGCGAGTTACATAATTATTACTTTTGCCTTAAAAAATCATGAAATAGCTACAGAAAGATAGAATTCCGCATGTTCGGATCGTATGACATGGACTTAAAATAATACTTAATATGTATAACAGATCATTCAGCTGGATTGTATTCGATTATTGATTTACGATAATATTTTTCTAACGCACGAGCATCATTATCACTCATAGTTTGCGAAGTATGAAAACAATTTTTTTGTTCTTACATATTTCTAGTGAATTGTTTGATAAAAAAATTGGAATGAGAAGAAGACAGAATAATTATTTCTTAAGTAAGATTAATTTCGTTAGAAAATAGATCTGAATAATTGATTACACATATATATATGTGAGAATGTTTGTCCAAGATGAAAAAAAGTACTTCCGAAAGTCGTGTTATGTGTTTTTCTGATTCGATAAGAAGGAAATCCTTGTTTCATTTAATTTATTCAAGCATCTCTTCTAGAACGAACTTTAAAATATTATTAGATTGAGAAACCAGATGGCATTCTATCCGAGATTAGTCTTTCTCAGACAAATATTATTAATCTCTACAGATGCAACTTATTGGAAGAAAATACGCTGTATAATAAATAAGTTAATGGGTAATACGACATTTTGTTATTTCTCTCTACATACACATATAATATATAGTGTCTATACGAACAATAATAAATTAAGATAGATAGAGATCTTCTAGACAAGATGAAAAAGATCACATTCATCTATTAATGTAAATATTTTGAAATTTAAATCTATAATTATTTTACTCCAAAATGTGAATTAAAATTTTTTCGTTGATCAATATATTAATTAAAAGTTTTTTACTAAGTAATCATCTATTTCGAAAACAATAAAAAAAACCATGCTTTTTTTCAAGTATTTTATTTGTAAAAGAAAAAAAAGAAGAAAAAGAAAACAAAGTAGTAAACTTAAGGTGTTCTGCTGATTGAGAACAAAAAAAAGAGAAAGTGAATCGAGAAGAAGAAAGACATTAAGCTGTTCTTCGTTTGTTCGTTCGTTTATCGTTGCTTGGCATCCGAACAAACATAGATTGACGATAGAAGTTGTAAGCAGCAAACATAACAGAATATTTCTTTTTTTTTATCAATGGCATCTAAGGTAAAACAAGCTTTAACACATGATCAATTATGGGAAGTTTTAACTGATACACCAGCAGATACACCAGAAATTGTACAACGTTATCGAAATTATACATCACCAAATGTATCTCAACCTCGAGTTCATCCTGGACGTGCATATGACCCAACACATCGTAACGAAACACATGGTGATCAAGCAAATTTAGGTGATGGAAAAAATGGAGAAATAATTAATCCAAAACCTATGACAAGTTTCGAAAATCGTTTATATAATTTAAATGAACTTGTTTATGAAAGAAATAGAGAAAGACTTAAACTCGAAAAATTATTACCAACAACAGTTGATAAATATAAAACAACATTTGGAAGACCATCAGAAGCAAGTGATAAAGCAGGAGATATTGTTAATCCAAAAAAATCACATACACAAATTGAATTTGAATATGAACAACCACGTAGCATGTAAGATAATACTTCTTTTTTTTTTATATTTTCAATATTCGAACTTTTATTTTGTTTTTTTAGGTATGTGTTCAGTCATAAAGATTTTGAACCAGGTGAACAACTTGAACGTAATTATTATGGAGGTGATATAATTCGTAATCAAGTTCATGGTGTTCCAACACCAGTTTATGCTGATGGTCGTCATGCACGTGAAGCATTAATATGGCAACGATCAAATTATTCAACACCAGTTGTATCGCAAATTGTCAATGAATTTGATGAGTCTCGTAGTGATAATGCTGCTATACGTACACGTCGTTTTCTTGCTGAAACTGGTTTACCAATCGATCATCGTTTTGGATTAGTATCAGGAGCTGATCGTTTATCAGCTGGTGAAATCATCCATCAACGTGCCAATGTACCAGCTACATTTGATGAAAAATCTCAAGCTGCCTTATCTAAATTACGTACACAATTATGTTCACTTCATATTCAAACATTTAAAACACAATTACAAGCATTTCAATATTATGATACAAATCAAGATGGTCTTATATCAATACAAGAATTATTAAATACAATCGTGAGAAATTTTAATCTTCAAGTATCGGATAGTGTTATTGATGCATTAATGTTACAATGTGATCAAGATCGTGATGGAAAATTAAATTTTCTTGAATTTAGTAATTTTCTTTGCTATCGTGTTGGACATACAAGTGGTCTTGAAAAATTTATCAATGATGAAAAAAATAAAAATAAAACTACTCCATCATTTGGAATGATTAAAGATAATCAAGGTCGACCAATAATGAATATATCGGATCTTGTTGAAGGTAAAGATGGAAAATATTATCCACGTAAACTTGTTTCACAAATTGATGAAATGGTACCTGATGGTTGGAAAACAAGTTATGATAAAATAAATGATGCACCATTACGTCTTGAACCAGTCGTTAAACGTCAATATGGTTTACCATCAGTTGTAGTAAATAATCAAAGATATGCTATAGCAAAACCGAATACAACAAACCGACCACCATATGGTTCGAATACAATTGTTGGTGCTTTATTAGCACCATCAGTATGGAGTGATCGTGGTTTAACTGAAGATGATTTATTAGTACCAAAAACAATGGAAGAAATGCGTGATATATTTGCTAATGCAAATGTTTATGTATCTGGTGAAGATTTCGTTTATGCATGGACAACAGCAGCTGCTACGAATGAATATGGACAAGTTAGTGTAGCAACATTTAAACAAGCACTTGATGATAAAAATCGTTCATTAGGCAATTTTGAAATTGTCTATAAATAATGAGCTTATTTTTGAAATATTTATATAACATTTAGTTTGAATTTTTTCTATTTTTTTGTTTTTGCATCAGAAAAAATATTACTTACATTGAATGATGTACAAAGAAAATACAATGGATTTTATTTTGTGAACAATGAATGATAGATATGAGTATTATTCAAAACTCTTCATTTCATTAGCTCAGATTATTTTTGTTGAGAATATCACATAAATTAATCGATTATTATCAATACAAGAAGAAAAAAACATTTTTTCCTATTTTTCATTTGTCCTATTATAAACATTATTCTATTCTTTAATAAAAACAATAATATTATCATCATTGATTGTCACTAAAAATTTCAGATTTACATAAATCAAATAATGACTCAATGCTGTCATACGATTAATTTTGTTGATATATAGTAATACAAAATCTTTTAGCTCTTGTTAAATACGATAAATCATGCATTCGTAGTGATTCAGTTAATAGAAAAAAACAATTTCATTGTTATTATAAAGGTGCGGGATCGAACAGTACATTCTTATTAATTAATAGGTTTAGATTGACATGAGGATAGTATTTATTTATTACTTGATAAATACAATCTTCTATCGTATCTTATTCATATAAGAGGTATTTCTTGATAGCTACAATCATCAATGACCACCTGTATGTTACGTGACACTTGATATTATTGCATTTGATCTTTACGAAATTCTCTAGTGAAACTCCGTATGAATAATAGAACATTATATATCACATCGTATACGTCTCCTATGTACACATATAATTAAATGAACATAATTTTGAATTCAATCGATAAGTTTTCTTTAATTCACGATTAACTATTTATTACTACTACTACTACTGTTATTCTAGTTTCATCAGAATGAGTTTTATGTCATAAAACTCAATAATAAAATCAATCAATATTAATCTCAAAAACAAACATCAACGCAATGGTTCATTAAACAATAGCTCTGATAATAATATAAAAACTTGACTGAGATATTATTACCAATTTTTATCTTATTGTTTACTTGAAAACATAACATAGTTAAATTGTAATTGTATAAAAAGAAAAAAAGATATTTAATGAAACACAAAATAGAAACAAAGACAATCTTAAGATAAAGTTGATCGAGGCATTTTTTCAGCAAATAAACGATATTTATCGAATTTTTTTTTCTTAGTTCCATTTTCATTTATAGATGATGAAGGTAATTCAGTTGGAGCTGTTGAACAAGCAAGCATTTTTTCTAATGAAGCTAGAGGATTTTCATTTGATTTTGTCTGATTTAATAAAGATAAATTTGTCATATTTTGATCATTATTTTCATCGTCACAATTATTATTTAAATCAATTTGTGTTCGTCGATTTAAAGTATTTAATAGTGTTGTTGTTGGTGTTTGTTTAATAACAAAATTTTGTAATAATGATAAAGCATTACCATTTGTTGTTTCATCTTTTGAAGCAATACGATCAAGTAAATCAGATGTAACACGTTCAACATCTTTATCAATTGATGATCGAGATTTTGGTCTTTCAGATCTGAACAAAAACAAAAAAATTATTGATCTAAATATTCATATAAAAAAAATAAATATTACTTTATTTCAGTAATTAATCGTTTTTGTGATACTTTACTACATTGATTAATAAAATAATCTCGATTTTTATTTGTTTTACCATTTCTATGATGCATTTCTTTTAATAAATGTTCTTTATAAAGACTTTCATTTTCAAAATACATTCCACATGTTGTACAATTAAAACGTATTTGATGTAAACGTTGTAAATGATCAACAAGATCAACTTCACGTGCAAATTGTTGAGAACAAACAAGACATGTTGAACGTGACGATAATTTCGTTGGTGATTGTTGTTGTTGTTGCTGCTGTTGTTGTTTGAGACTTGAATGTTGATATGAACTCGATGATGATGATGATGGTGATGGTGAAAATTGTGTAAAATGATTTGTTTTCATCATATGTGCTGTTAAATCAGGTAATGTTTCAAATGATAATGAACAACGAAGACATTTTAATATTTGATTAGCTGGATTTGTATCACGTGACAACCAAATATCTTGTCCACGAACAAGTTTAGCAACTTCATCATGTGTTGAAGATAATTGTGCACTATGATTTGTTATTTTAAGATGACTAACAAGTTGTGCAACATTTGAATATCTTTCTCCACATGAACAAGCATAAGATTCATGTTTATTTGTTGTAGAATTATCTCTTATTAAACGAGAAGGAAGTATTGCAGATTGTTGTTTAGTAGATTTGGATGGTTCAACTTTCAAAGGTTGTTGCAGCTGCTGTTGTTGTTGCTGTTGGCAATAAACATTTAAATTTGCCAAGAATAGATCATAGAATAAAGCAGATGAATTGAAGAATAAATTTGTTGGATTATAGAGAGGAACTGTTGGTGTAGATAAGGAATATTGTGAAGATTGCTGTTGTGATTTAACAGATAAATCAAGTGGAATTTCACTATCATGATGATTACGAGATTTTTTCTTCGTTGATAATTTATCGTCATTGACATCGACACGTTTACGTTTAATACGTAAATCAATAGGTGCACTGCTATTGTCTGTCATTCTATAATAAATAAAAAAGTGAACAGCAAAAAGAAAAAAAAGGAGGCTTTTCTTCTTCGTTTCTTTCCCTTTTCTTTTTCTTTTTTTTTTTACAAATCATTCGTGTGAATGAGTGATGGATGGGTTAATGTCGGAGGGAAAGAGAACAAAAGCAATGCTTACCGCCTTACACATATATATTTTTTGATTGATAGGAATAGACAAATCTATATATTATATTTAATGTGATGCGAGCAAAAAAAATATATTGAAGTAACAATCAATCTTAAAGGTTTATGATAGATGTGAATATATATCTAGCTGAACATTTGAAAAATCTGAAAAAAAAGAAATAATGAAAGAAGTGTAGCGCGTCACATTGATTAACTTAGACTGTCAATCAATGTCAATCATTAGAATATATATATACGTGATAGTGAAATACAAACGAAGTGCAATTTGTTCCACATGACTGATACGAAAGAAAAAAACACTAACTCTAGACACACAGGTGGACTTTAATCCTTAGATGTATATATACATATGCTATTATCAGAAATATGGTTGAAGTAAACGAAATAAGATAGGGATAGAAATGAAGATGAAGGAGAGGGAGAGAGAGAAACAAAGAATGAAACAAAAATGAGGTGATTGTTTGATGAATTGATTCGATGACGAGTGGTATGTAGTAGTTTTATTTTTGACTGCAACTCAGCAGAATATCATTAGTCTATGAAAGCAGTACGATCCGACAACGACTGTAGATACTGACAGGTTGGCTGCCTGTTTTGATCTAAATGTTGATGAAGATAAACGAGCTCGATTTGTCGCGCAATGCATATATATATAATACACGTCACTCATCTAAATGACAAATAACAATAGAAAATGACAACGATGATCATCATCTATCTTTCTAATCGTAAAAAAAACTCTAGACTTTCAATGTTTACAATAAATATGATTTCCATTATCATTATTATAAGAAATCAAAAAGAAAATGTAGACGATAAAGAATATAAACGTCAAAAATCAGATGATCAAAGTGTGAATTTAACTGATGTATATATATATATATATATAGAACATTGAAAGATTGATCGTTGGATGATATTATGGATCGATTGTCATTTTTTTCTCGAGCGATTATATGAGGAAAAAGAAAATCAAATGAAATTTATCTGAAGCGTATCATCATCATCGTATCTGTTAGTATAGTGACTTCTCGTTTTTTATAAGCACGCATACAGATCATTTATATATATACAGACGACAAGAACACTTCATCATCTATTAGACACAACGATACGTCCTGCAGCTTCTCGTCAGTATGAGTAGGATGAATGGGCAATTAGATGTGACACGTACGTAGGCATATATTTGATGAATGAGATGTCGGCATAAATGTTCGAATTGAAGCGTTGTTGTTCAAATGGCAACGCTTGATGACAATGTGAAAGATGACTTTTCCAAACGAGAAAGAAAGAAATAAAAGAGCATAAATGAAACTGAACGAGACACGAGGAGAGTTTTTTTTTCTCTTTTTTTTTTTTTTTGATTTATGAGCCATCATTATAATTCAGATGCAATAAATCAGACATAACATGCTCGCAAACATTAAAGTGTCATCATTCTACTGTTCAGTTGACACCATCAAGAAGAAATGGGAAAAAAAATGAAAAAAAGAACAAGATAGATCATAATAAGTTGAAAATTTGTGTATGTCAAACAGAACGATAAATGTCAAATTTTGTAGACCTATTCCCTCCTCCCCCGGTTATAAATGATCGACTGCTTAACGAATTTGAGCTTCATTCGTCCGTCCGTTCTATACAAACCCAAATATATGACAACAGAATTTGATTGATGTTGACAGATCGCGCTGCGATTTCTCGTTCTCGCTCTCTCTCTCTCTCTTTCCTCCTTTTTTTTCTATATATGTCTCGTCTTGCTCGTTTACTTGTCAAGTCAACGCAAACTATATTCAATCAAAACAGTCAAAAGACAAGTCTCTATTCGCTCTATGCATTTATGAGAAACGCGTGATCATGATAAAAATGAACATATATTCACATACACACACACACACACATCTACTTTAATGTTAAATGTAAACATGACTTCTAAACTAATCAGATAGTGAAAGATATTTTATGAGTTCAACCAAGAAAAAAATAAAATAAAGAAAAATGTAGAATTCTCTTCATTACATGTGATAAATGAGATACGAAACAGGGAAGATTACATAAAGTAACCATTTGTTATATGTCATTATAATGGTATGACAACAGGTGAAAAGTTAAAAATCTAATCATCAATCATATATAATAAAATATTAGGTACGCACAATATGGCCATATAAAAAAAAGTAAAATCATATTACATCGACTTTAAATTGTAAACATATTAGTTATACATTAAAGCCTGATATTCTTTCTAAATATGAATGAAGTTACAATGCTCGTTTCCGAGTTGAAAATAAATCAATCGAAATTCAATACAAAATAGATCTTTGTGTTTTAATATGATTTCTATGATCTATTCTATAAAAAGATATATCATCAAGAAAGAAAACAGAAATCTCTTTCAAAATTATGAATGATAATTCAACTCGAAGCGTATTTGAATTTTTATATAATCCGATTGAAATATTTTCATTGAATAATTTATTGTCTCACGTTTTTATGAAGTTAATATAATCTTAGATCAAATACTTCAAAACTATTTATGTACATCTTCATAGAGCGTTACCGCTATTTTTTCGGATTTTGGCTCTACAGCAAGAAATTTTCCAAAATTTTTAAATAAAGTGATTATTCCTAGAAGTTTAATTGTAGATCAACTTATTAATCATTTGAACGTCAATAATTCGATAAAAGTACATTGATTTTTACTGAAATGTTTATAGAACTAACAGATTTACCAATAAGCAATTCTTTTAATTTCGTTTCATCGAGATTCATTCTCATGAGTCAAATACTAATTCGATGAACTCTACTGATGACTATAATTAGTACTAAGGAAAAAAAGCATTATTTTCATCTATGAAAAGAACATTCCGTATATATTCTTAATATAATTTTCATAATATACATCGTCACCGACGCACACATAGACACCGACAAATATTATAATTACTAAGTAGACGAATGTATATAAAAAAAAAGAGAGAAAAAGAAGTAAAGAAGTCGAAGAAAAAAAAGGAAGCGAAAGATAAATTTTTTTAACAGTTTTGATTAAGAAAAAGAAAAGACAAAGGAATTATTACAGATAATTTAATAAGACATAGAGAACGGCGGCGGATTACATAATATCAAACTCAACATAGATTGAGATGAAAAATAGAAGTGCAGGACACATTGGACCAGCACATATATATATATAAAGAAGTAAATTGAAAAAAAAATACAGAAGAAAGAGAATATTGTATTACACACAACATGAAATATAAAGAAATATGAATAAGTAACATTATTAATAAATATAAGGACACACAACCATAGCAGCAACAGAGGAGAAATTTTACTGACCAGCAGTGTTTCTATTAAAGAATACTTATTGTGAATAGAGTGAAACTCGACGTTCAAGTAATGTTTTAATATCTGAACGTTTGACAAATGGACTTATTGATACATCTGGATAAAAGGCAAAATTCCATATAAATATTGGATCACGTGGATCAATATCACGACCTATAACGAAAGTAAAAATAAAAACCTAATTTTTCTTAAAATGTTTTTTCTTACCATCAAATGATGTTGTCGTTTGATTATTATTAGCATCAACATTTGATCCATATAATTTAAGAATTTTATCACCAATGAAAATATTTAATGGTTGTTGTTTATCATGAATATTTTTTCGATAATTATTTTCATCTTCTTCATCATCATCATCTGAATATGATAATGGTAATGTTGCTGAAAGTATCGATGGTGATAAACAATTCGATCGTTCCGATGATGCACGACTTGATGGTCGATCTGATTGTGAATGATAATCACTTGTTGAACAAGCTAATGTAAATGATGATGCATCAGGATTTAATGTTGATGTTGAATATTTTATTGGTTCAACTGTTAATAAAGGTATATCATCATTAGTATTAGTATTACTATTATTAGTAGTATTAGTAGTATTAATTGCTATTGGTATCGGTATCTTTTTTGAATGATATCGACATGATGATGTACGTGGTGATTTTGGACTAATTAAAATTTCATTTTGTGCATATTCAACAATCATTGGATAACCATTTAATTGTAATCCATTACAAGCATTTAATGCTTGTTGAGCTTCTTCATTTGTTGAAAATCTAACGAAACCATATCTTTCACGTACTTTAACACATTCAATAATTTGTCCATATGTATGAAAAATTGATTGAAGATGTGTACTTGTTGTATGTGTAGCTAAATTACCAACAAATAATTTACATGTTGTTTGTTTAGAATTTGACGAAATATTTATATTTAATTTTTTTGTCGGATTAGATATTGTCTTTGAAATAAACATTATTTTATATTATATGGATGTGTGTATATGTCTACGATTAAAAGATGGAAATGAAAGTGGATAACAAGGATAGGAGGGATAAAATCAAGTGGACAGAGATGAATCAAGGGAGAACATATGTGTATGTTAACAACACGTGTTATATTGTTTTCTTCTATTTGTTTTTGTCTATAGGCTTTTGTTCGTTTTCGTTTTGAACATATCAAGTGCATTCGTCGAATCAAAATTATTTTATTTTTCTTTCTAGTAGAAATAATACAAAGAAAAATAAATGAATTCGTTTACTTTGTTTGTTTCGTTCATATTTAATATAGAAGTTTATCGATTCATATAAATATTGTTTATGTATTCTCACACCAATTTAAACCATTTTGATATACTGAATTAATGAGTGTTAAATGTTTTGTGTGTTACAGCCATTTTGAATAGAAATTAGAAACGTATTAATTGTATCTTTGTTTTTATATTTCTTCTTAGAAAACTTGAATAGTTACATTGTGACTATTGAAAATATATTCCGAATTAAAATTTATGTGCTTAAGAAGAATATAATTGATGTTTTTTGATCTTCTTTATTGATTGATAATTGAATAAGTTGTAACTTTCTAGTGTCGTATGATTTCATTATCTAGCTAGGTTTGTTTTACTTACAAGTTGAAAACTGTCCTTTAGTTGATGTTTTGTTACAAAAATATATGATATATTTTACGAGCATATGAAATCTGATTATTAAAAATATTTTCAGTACCTCTGACTAATTTCGTTTGAAAAAGAAGATGAAAAATCAGTATACTTTTTAAAATTCTCTTATTGAATATTAAACAATAAAACTGATCAAAGCATATCAATGAATTGATTAATTATAATTAAAAGAATAACATCAGAATGTATACTAATGAGTGAAATATGTCGAGGTATTCACTGTTATCTTATAAAAAAACATATATGACCGTATGAAATTTATCGTACTGATTTTGAATAATAAAACTCTAGCATTATTTAGATTGTCGTAGATACGCTAATATGACTACTAGCTCCCTTTTTATCCTCTCGACTGTAAGGAGGATCATTTAAAATAAAATAGTTTGTGTTTGTGTCGGGGTCAAAAGAACGTCGAAGGTAAAAGACATATATGAGTTATAAAAACTTGATCAGTCGATTTTTTAAGTCGAGAAATCTGAATCTGAGGTCCGTTTTGTGAGAATCAATAGAAATCGAGTTTTAGAGACAAGGCATTTCTGTGGATACTTTAATATTCTCTTTTTCGTGGGGATGTTTGCTGGAAACAGAAATTGTTTGTTTTCTTACTTATATTAGTTTTCACACTGTCCTAATTGGTTCAAGGTTAGTCTAAAAATATATTGATTTTGGAATTTCAAACATGACTCCATATGCGTGTACTACTAATTAGCAAGTGAATATGTGGAGAAAGTGATGAAAACCAAAGGGATCCTATTTTCAATGAATGTGAAGGGATAGCGTTTGCACGAGAAAGAGGTAAGCGAGTTAATAGTCGATCATTACTTGCTTCATAAATATGAAACTTTCTGTGGTATAGAGAAGGGCATATAAGAAGTGAAGCGTTTGTATCTATTTATCTATATGTGTATTGGTGTCATTCGATGCCAAACTCTTGTAAAGCGTGGCTAACAGATTTTGATAATAGGGCATCCGAATTTAGCATTGTTTAGTTGAGAAAGTGATGATTTCTTATAAAGTGTCACCAGCGGTTTGGGAGTGAGAAATTCGAATCTACTATGTGATGTTCGCTTCGTTTTCAAACGAAAGGTTTTGATCCGAAAGACGACTTCGGAGGAAAAGAATGTGAACGTTACTGTTGACATGAGTAGGAACACTACATTCATGACACCAGCAGGTGCACCGTTTATTTTCACAATATCATTAGAGTGATTAATTTAATTGCTTCATCGTATCTATCTAACTATTTAAACAAACGCTCTTTAAAAAAATATAGCTTAGACACGAAGAAAGAGGCGTATGGTGAGAAAACGAGAAGTAATGTTAGAATATGTTATGTCTCCCCTTAAAAGATATGGCGAAAGAGTTGAACTCAAAATTTTATGAGCGTCATCTGATGGTCAGTAGGTCAAGATTAGCCGTCGTTAAACGAATGTCCTCAACGACTGCTACCTATGATTATATTTTTCTAGTAGAGAGCCAGCGATGTTTGCATCGCGTTACTTGTTTTGTAAACGAGAGATCTAGATCCTACTGATACTGTCATTAATTTCTTCAATAAGGTAAAATTATATACATATTTTTATTCTCCAATGTAATTTAATGATCCATTCTCATAAATCTATAGAAAATCTATTTCAATATGACTTGAAACAAACTTAATGAATATCAATGTTTTCATGATAGTATCAACCGATAAAACATTTAAAATAAAATCTTTAAATGATATTGTAACTATCAATGACAATAGTTACAATCATCATATTGCTTGTTTAATAATTTAACAATATTTGTTTTTCGTTTAAAAAAGTTTCTTTTTTCCCTTCTATATTGTACTTATAAAAATGAGAAATCTTTTTACTTTTCTTATAACTCAATATGCATCTTCGAACTACAACATAGCGCAAAACAAAACAAAAGAAGAAAAAAAAATAAGTAAAGAAAAACTACTGTAGAGCAAGATTTAGGACATAATGAGAAAAGAAATGAAGAAGAAATCACATAGCACACACTCACACAACAAAATAAAATAAAACGTGAAAATGAAAGTAAAAATTTTTTTTCTTATCTATCTATCACTCTCTATCTCGCTATTTTTTAATATCTATTATGTATATATATATATAATATGTATGTATATATAGAACTAGTAAATCAATTTTTTTTAAACAAGCCGATGTTGTTGTTGTTTAGCAAGAAAAGCCACAGGATCAAATGGCATCGGTGTTGGTGTTGGATACAGTTGAGTATTAGGTGGTGTAAAATGATATTGCAGATGATCAATATTAAATTGTTGAAGATTACTAGCAAACATTGCTAGTTTTTGATCGAATAATGTTGCTACTAATAATGATATTGGATCATTTGGATTTGATGGCAGTGATGATGACGATGATGATGATGTCGGCTGTGGAAGTGATGGGGGTGGTGTTTCTGGTTGTTCTTTCGTTGAAATTGATATTTGTGGAGATATTGTTGTCATTATATTCGGTGGAGGTGGTGATGATGATGATGAAGCAGCAGCTAGGGATGGATATGAAGATACATTTGCTGATTGATTAGTCTTACTGCGTTTTCGTGGTTGATACTAGAAAAGAAAAGAAATATTTTGTATAAAAAATTTATTTAAAAAAAACAAATTGATCTCAATTAAAGAATATAATCTTTCTTTGGTAACTAAAAATTTCCCCTAAGACGTTATCAAAAGTAATGAAATTTGAATAGAATAATTTTAATAAATCTCCTTATCTGAAAAAAAAAACTTCACAAAAAAGAAATATTTATCGATCTATACTTCATATAAATGTGTATCGATTGTTTTTGGGTATTTTTATTCTACTAGATAATACTAACTGATTTCTCACAGTATAAATACGTAAAACATGACTAGTTGTGTGAAGTGATTAAAGTTGAAATCAATAATTACTTTGTAAGTAGGATATTGCCGTGCGTGAAGATGTTTTAATCGTTCAGATTCTTCCATATATGGTTGTCGTTCACGTAATGACATTCGTTTCCATTTGGCTCCACAACATCTAATATATTTATATGAAATAAAATAAAATAAAATCGATTGAAAATAAAAGTATTTTTACTTACTTGCTAATATCGGCATTAGGTAAATGTGGTGCAAGTTGAACCATTTTTCGACGTTCAATTTGTGAGAAAACCATAAATGCATTCATTGGTCGTTTAACATGACCAGGACGAACACGTTTCTTTGGTTGTGTACGTGTTGCATCGGAATAGGGTGTTGGTGTTGTTGGATCAATAAGTGCTGAACCGAAAAATATTGGTGGTGAATCAGCATTTGTATTTGATGATAATAATTCTAATAACATATGATAATCATCTGGTCTTAATGCTCGACAATTTATTTGTGGCCATGTAACAACAACAGATGAATTTGTATTTGTATTTGTTGAATTATGAACAGTTAAATCAGGTGATGATGGTGATGGAAGTAATGATGAAGAATTTGCTGATACACCATAACTATGATCATGTTGTAATGGTGAAAATGATGTTGGCGATGAGAGAGTTGATGTTGATGTTGATAGATTTCGATGAAAATCAGCAAATGAAGGTGATGATGATGATGTTGTTATCATTGTTGTTTCATCAAGTATGGATTCATCTTTTTGAAATACATCAAGATGATGATGATGATGGTGATGATGATGATGATGATCAGAAAATAAACTTGTTGCATCCATTATGGAAGGTAAGACTAAAATTAATATTTTTTCAAATATTATATTTATGAAATAAAAAATAATATTTCATATACCAGATTCTGATGGTTGTTCAGTTCTGACTTTGGTAAAGAGTCGATTTGTTGAAACAATTCTCAATGGTCGTCCATTACTGTTATGACTATTATTCTGAGGATCGATCGACGTCGACAACATTCTTTATGCTTTTCCTTTTCTATTTACCATCATAATACGCACCGAAGCTAGTTTGTTCGTTACAATCTATACGAAATTCTATTTTCTCGATAACGTCGACAAGAAGAAAAAAAGAAAAATAACGTAGACATTAAGTTCAACGTGTCATTCTCTATGTTAACTAAATATAGATCGAATTAACTGGACTAGCAACAATAAAACACACGTGGCTTGTTTTGAATATATATTTTGATCATCGCACTTTCTCCTATAGATGTAGACAAAGAAAAGTGATATACAATATATATATATAGATATACATATTAATAAAAATTATTTTGTAAAAAAAAATTAATTCATGAATATTATTGAAGAATATTTTTGGAAAGCTACGATGGCTTTTCAAATGAATCGTTTAAATGAATCTTGTGAATATATTTGCCAAGCTATTGAACAACATGATCAACCACACTTGACATTAGAACAATTAGAACTTATTTGGTGTGTTATTCCAAGTATGTATCGATGATAAACTTATTCTTTTTATTTATATTATAGTTTAGAATATCGTAATTCATCATAGGGCATAATGAATGGATATCTACTAACTTGAAAATATTTTTTTATAGACGAATTTTCTTTAATTTTTTAAGTTTCTCTTTCATAGTAAGAATAAATAATTTAAGATAGACTAATTGAATTGATTTCCAAACTCTCAGCCGGTTAGAATCGTGATATGAGAGCGAGGTCGGTATGAGAAAAACGAAGATATGTTCCCTGTAATGATTTAATAGCTGATCTTGTTAGTAAACGCTAGTCAAATATCGATAATCATCTCCTCGATTAGTGAAAATATTACCATATAAAAACGTTAAGTATAGATAAAGTGTAAGAATAATAAGAGAGAGGTAGACTAGTTCCTTACAATTGGAAACATTTGTATTTATTCTTATATTATAAGCAAATTACTGATTATTTTCTTGACTTCACTATATCCGTAACTTGTTATAGTGATGAACTTTTTCTCATATTTCAAGTTTCCCACATGATAAATAAACCTATAGTACATTTTATTATCTTTCGATTGATTCTGGTTAGTTCACAAAACAAAATCATCCTATTTCATTTATGTATACAACAACTAGAAACCGAATCATAATCTAATATATAGCCTAAACATTTTTTCAAGTAGAATGCATACTGGAAAGAATATAACTTATTGTCTTTCTTTAGAAATTATTACAAATAATACGAAATCTATTGAACATCTTGTTCATTATCATCAACGTATGCCAATTGAAACTGATGAATTATTTGATCATTTAATGCAATCTTATGTAAATCAAATCGAAGAAAATCAAGCTAAATTTTGTTTAAAACTTATAAATTGTTTTGATAAAAATCTTATTCAAGATAACAATGATATTGATCATATACATCTTCAATGTCTTCAATCTGATTTATATCTTCAATTATCCTATGTATCACGTCCATATCAATCTCAAATATATTACAATAAACATAGAAAATTATTAAACGACAATGAACATTTAATAAATATGTACAAAAATATGTCTAGAGATAATTAATTATTTGTTTTTTTCTATTTCATTTAAATCTTTAATTAAATTTGAACGACCAGATGATATATGATCCGTTATAATTTCTCCATAGAGATCGCGATGAAGTAATTTATATGCAAGTGGTAAAAGTGTTAGAATACGTGTATGAAGTTTTGATGAACCATATAAAAATAAATTTAAACCAAATTCTAAACCTTCACCATAATCACATTCATCATTTGCAAATTGGATACATGTTATTACATGTTGTAAATCATCTTCAGCTGTTTGACAAAGTTCTTCCGATGAACTATTACAAAATTTATCACAAATTTTTTTAAATTGATCTAAAATAATTTAACCGAAATAGATTAGCTAAAAAAATTTATTTATATTTCTAACCTTTAGTATATGGAACAGGACGATAACCAATATCGTTTTCACAAGGAACTACCATTCCTAAAGAATTTAATAATGTACAATTGACTTTTTTCTTTCGTGCAGTTATTTTTGATGTTGTTTCTTCTAATGCAAACTTATGTTTCTTTGCAAATGTTTCCAAATCAGATATAAAAGTTTTTAAATCAGATTTATCACTTGTTTTCAAACTATGACGAGCATATGAACTAAATCAATTAATAATGATGATTCTATTATTTGAACATATTTCATATTTACTGAATTGCAGCAAATATATTGTCACCACAGATTTTAAAATGATTATTTGTATTTGAATCATTAGAAGCAAGAAATGATGGTAATTCATCAGGTGAATCTCTAAATAAAAGATTAGATATATATGATTTTCTCCTTCGTTGTTCAGATTCTATTGACGGCTATATGGATAATTTATTGCAAGGCAATTACTAACCTGTGATAGCCAATATGAAATTGACTTTGTTTATCAAGAGTTCGAATGACAGTCATAAACTCAGGCGTATCATAATAATAGCGATAATGTAAATTCATATTTGGTAATGTTTTGCATGTTGTTAAAGCACCATCAAGAATTTCAAATGGACCAACTAATTCTATATTGAGTAGATTTTTTAATACATCTAAATAATAAATAAAATATGATGATTTTACTTTGAGATATATGTTAACTGAAACAGAAAAAAAGTTCGATGAATATATTTCTTACCACGTGGATTTTTCTTGTTTATATTTGAGCAAAAATTCCAAAATTCATGAAGATCAGATGGAAATTTCATTTGATAAAGCTCTGAAAGTAATTTTTCACCGGTTAATTCTGTCAATTCCATTAAACTTATGGTAGTATTGTTCGATGTTGTTGTTTGTTTGACTGGTGAGGATGAAGATGAGTTTGGTGCTGATGTTTCTTTTTTTGATGACGATACAGAAAAGGAGATTGTTGGTTCAGCTGTTAAACTATCATCATCATCATCATTATCATTTTCTATTTCTTTTTTATCATTTGATGGATGACGATAATCACGTAAATGATCGGGATGTTTTCGATAACATTTCGCACCATATCGACACAAAGGACGTGTTGATTGAATAAGTTTAATTTTTTTAGTATTATTAGTTGGCGATTCGTCTGTATCAGATAAACGTTTTCGTTCAGTCATTCTTTAATTTATCTTTAATATAAGTTTAATGTACAGTAAAAAGACGTTTTTATTGTGTATTTTATGTAATTTCATTGGATGAATGAAATTTTAATTTTTAGCGACCTCTGAAACTGTTCTTTGTTAAAAAATTTCATTCGACAAATGAATCGAGATTGATATTGCACCAGAGTTTTGTAATGATACAATTGATATACAAAAATCGAAATGATTTTGATTTTCTTTAGATATTCAACATGTCTATTGTAGAATTGATACCAATAGAAAAAGGCAATCGTCTTATACTTGATGAAACTACTGTGACAACAATAGGTCGTACACCAAATATTGGTTGTTTGGATAAGAAAATTTCTCGTAACCATGCCGAATTATATATTAAATCAGATGGAACAGTATGGATAAAACCTATTCATCATAATCCAACATTTTATAGAACAAAAGAAAATCAATTAATTACGTTGACAAAAGATCAAGAATTTCAATTAAATGATAATGATGAAATAGGTTTATTACCAAATGAATATTTTTATCGTATTTCAGTTAAACCAAAAGATGAAGAAGAAGAAGAAAAAAGAGAAGATTCATCGGCAATATCAAAATCACCAATACATGAAGAAGAATCTTCACCAGTCAAAGATTCATCAGTGAACGAGAATGAATCTTCACCAATTAAAGAATCACCAGTAAAAGAGAATGGATCTTCATCACCAGTACATGAGGATGAATTTTCATCAATTGAAAATCATAATGAAAAAACAACTCCTTCGAAACATTCAAATATCGAACCAGAAGGTGGTGTAATATTACATACATCTCGTGCATTACCAGTATGGATGTCTACACGTTCAGTGCCAGAATCAAAAAATGCTAAAGGACGAGGCAAGAGTAAAACAGTTCCTACTCCTACGAAAACTACTCCAACACCATCACCATCGAAATATCGAACATGTGAGTTACTTAATATTATCATATTGACACAATCGAATACATATATCTTTCTGATTATTAGACATTGGACGAGAGAAAGTTAGTGAAATCACGTACGATGATGATGATGATGAAAAATCGAATGATGTACCTTCTACTACGACAGCTACTTCAACAGGTTAATTAAACTTTTTAAAGATATGATTATTGACTATGACTCTTATATTATAGATCAAAATAATCAAACTTCATCGGTAATTGCTAAACCAGTTAAACGAGAACGTTGTCCATATGGCAAGTTTTGTTATCGGAAAAATCCAGCTCATCGACAAGAAGCTATTCATCCTGGTGATCCAGATTGGGATAATAAAGAAAATGATACAGATAATACAAAACCTGAATGTCCTTATGGAAGTGATTGTTATCGAAAAAATCCTGACCATTTTAATGAATATAGTCATAATAAACAACGATCATCAGTAAATATGTCTAAAAAAAGAACATCGAAACGTAAAGGTAAATTAAAAACTTCAAAACTTCAAAACAAATTATATTTTATGGAGTTCTAGGAAGTGATGAAGAGGAAGATGATGATGATGATGGATTACCAAATGAATACGATTACAATGATAGTTTTATTGATGATGACAATCTTGCAGAAAGTACACGTATTGATCGAGCAGGTATATAAGCTAATGATGTTCGGGTTATTTATTTAATCTGATTTTTTTGTGCTATAGATAGTTCACAGAAAGATCCTGATAATGATTGGAAACCACATAGAAAAGCTCGACATTCGGATGATGACGATGAAAGTAGTTCTACTGATAAAAGTGAAATCAATCTATTAAATGAAGAAGCTGCTGAATTTGTTCAAGGTTCATCTGTTCATGATCAACGACCAGCTAAAAAGAAAGCACGTGTACATATGTCAGATGATGATGATGATGATTAATTCTGTGATTTTCGTTAGAATTGTATAAATATAAATTTTGTGTTAATCAGATATGAAAAAGTATTTCTTGTAAATTCACTATGTTCATATGTTATATTAGTATCGAAACATACGTAGTAAATTATTCTAAATAAATGCATAGCGTGAAAATAAATCAATAAAAGAATGTGTTAAACGAATATTTTTTTGTTTATTTGAAATATATTTGATTGTTATTAATCGTGAAGATTTAATAATATAGGTTTTCTAACAGGATGTGTATCACAAGGTTAATGACAATATATATGTCATGCATATGTTTTAAAAAATAATTTATATTATATTAGAAACAAACGATGTTATGAAACCTTTCGAGAAAAACTTCAGAAGTATGGTATCATTATTATTATTATTTTGAAGTAACGAGAATATCGCCTACAGAAAGCATCATTTTTTTTGTATTTATTATTAAAATGACGTCCTACTATTTCACATAATTACACTTGATACATGTTTATTTATAACATATAAATATGAAATCTTGAGTTCGGTAGACAAATAACAGTCAAGAAAAATTAGGTTTTACTCCTCAATAACTTGAAAGGTATATTATAAAGACTGAAGGTTCAAACAAGAGGGAGCCACTAGTGTTAATATTTCTCGTACAGATCTTATTTCGACTTTTCAAACTGATTAAAAAAATAGACAAAATTAGTTAAATTAAATTTTGTTTTTGTTGTTATCTAGATTTTGTCATTAATATTGAGAAGAGCTGGTGAAATTATATTGATAATCAAGTACACCAATCGAATTTACGTTCTGTATTCGTCATCATGATATGCTCGTGTCGTAACGATTTCATTTTTACCTTCCATTTATCAATTTCATAAACTGATATTACTCATATTTTCTAAAGTAAAATGTCACTATTTCGTACACCAACTTCTCAAGCAGCTACTCGAAATTTAGTCGAATTTAAAGCTGGTAAAATGAATCTACGTGGTAACATGGTCTGTTAATTAAATTCTTACATTGACTTTAGTTATTTTTTACTGTTATATTATAGGTTTATCCGGATAAACGAAAAGGTCTTTTTTATTTACATCAGGGTAATGATATGCTGATACATTTATGTTGGAAAGAACGAACAAGTAATAGACCAGAAGATGATCTTACTATATTTCCCGATGAAATTGAATTTAAAAAAGTCACGCAAAATACTACAGGTAAAAAAAAATTTTTTTTTTATAACAAAGTTTTCAAAATAAATATTTCTTTTCAGGACGTGTCTATGTACTTAAATGGAAAAGTAATGCTAAAAAATTCTTTATTTGGATGCAAGAACCAAAAGAAGATAAAGATGATGAATATTGTAAAAAAATAAATGATCTTGTAAGTTTCTGATTATAATCTAATTTATGCTTAATATATTTTTGTTAGGTAAATAATCCACCAACACCTAGTTTTGGTGATAGTAACAGTGATGCTCATCAATTACAACCACTTATGGAGCGTATGTTGAGTGGTGGTGCAGGTGGCCTTGATCCAAATGATTTATCAAATGTTCTTCGTGGTAAAATTCGATTTCTGTCTATTTTTTAATGAGAAAAAAAATCTTTTTATAGGTATGAATCCAAATGATTTTCAATCATTACTTTCTTCACTTGGTAATAGTGGAGCTGCTGGTTTGATGCCACGTAATCGACGTGGTGGAGAATCTAGCAGTACGTCAGCTCAACAAGGAACACCATCATCTCGTACAAATACATCTGCTGCGCAGACTAGTGATTCTCGTCCAAATACAACATCAACTAGAACACGTAATGCAGCAGCAACACCTACATCAACTAATAATGCTACTGTTAGTTCACCATCCGCTACGGTCCCTACAAACTCAACAGCATCCACTGGAAACAAAAGTGGTGCTATTCAAATAAATACTTTGAGAAATGCTATGGCTAACTTGAAAAATGATACAACTCAAGCGACAGAAACAACTGCAGCGTCGGTAAAATCCTCTATACCAAATGAAGTATATTCAATATCTAAGATTGCTTTCATGTATCTTTTTCAATTATTATTATTTTAGAATTTAATTCCATTATTAAGTAATAAAGATGTACAAAACAAAATACGTACTCGTTTACCAGACGGTCATAATATACCAAGTACAGAAAAAGAATTGAGAGACTCAATTCAATTACCACAATTTCAACCAATTCTCGATGCATTTAAGTATGTTTAATAAAATAGAAGAAAACTATTTCTTTATAATTTTAATTTAGTCATACTCTTCAATCAGGTGAATTAACATCTGTTCTTTCTCAATTTGATTTTCCAGATGAAGTAACAAATGCAGCTAATCAACGTGATTTACAAGCTTTTCTACAAGCATTAGATAAACATTATAGGAAATCTTCGGACAATACTATGGATACAAATTAAACAATTTTAGAACAAATAAAAACAGAATATACATCATTATCTATCCTATCTAATTCTTTTTTTATTAACTAATAATCTGTTTTTTTTTAATTTCGAATATAAATCAAATTTTTCTCTCAAAAATATTTTTTAATTTCTATTTCACTACAAACAAACAAAATGCAAATCATCGACAATAATAAATCAAGCGAATCAAACAAAATAATACTAAGTTGATATAAATTATGATGATTCAATAAATTTACATTCTATTTTTTTACTATTACATTAGTGGATAAAGCAATTATATAGATGTGTATATGACATTCTGTTAAAGTATGTTGAATTCACATATGCTAACGTTCTCGTCTTCTGTTATGCGTGCTCTTTTTTCTCACTATACACAATAGAATTATCTATGTAGCATATGTTAGTGTGCGTCGATGAATGTAGGAGTATATGATAGAGTTATTTGTTCACCCTTGAAATAATAGAACAAGAAAATAGACTCTATGCCTTCTTGTGTTTTTCTCTCGCTCTATCCTATGGAACTTTGCGAGGAAAAAAATCCTTCATCTATTTTGTAGCTTGATAGAGAAAGAAAAACAACAAGGAAGAAAGAAAAAAGATCTTCGTTCTCTACTTAATGGAACGATGTGATCAGAAATATAGATGAGTGTTTGTGAATAGACACATGCGAGAATCACCCCATATTTATATGTGCTTTTGATCAATCCTTGTTTCGTTTTTTTCTTCTTCTTCATCCTTGTTGTATTTGGAATTTACGACCCGAGAGAAAAAAAAAGAAGAACGAAAAATGGCATGATTACATATAGATCGTCTGTCAATCTAGAGAGAACAGCTGATTATGGCCTGATGTTACAGTCTTATTTCTTTTTTTTCTTCGTCTTCTTTAGTGTATGTCTCCTATAATGTAAATACAATTAATCCATGATTGCCGATTTAAGAAAAATAAGTAATGGAGCTGGTTCAGCAAGAGCCGTCTATCAACATGGTCATTTTTGTATACGTGCATTTCATCGTCTTATTACACATCCAATTTATTCATGTTTCTTAATTTTTATTATATATTTACAAATAATGGATGTTATACTTTATTTTAAAATACGTTCACGAAAACAATTAGATTTAAATATATCAACAATAAATCATACAAATTTAAATTTTTATGATCAAAAATTAAGTCAAATATCAAATGATATACATATTTTCAGTTCATTACCAATTAAAAAAATTATGGTTGGACAAGCTGTAAGTTTTTGTTTTTTTTGAATATAGGAAATAATTACTTGAGAAGCATTTGAATATAGATATTTCAAGTGTTGAAAATCGTGACGTCTGCTTATTCATATATGAGATTTTTTTTAGTAGAAATAGTATAATTTTTATCATAAAGATCTCGTGGATATCTATTGCGTATGTGTTGGAATATGACATGTCTATCGTTGATGCTTTTCTGATCGATAAGGCGTCAAGATCTATTTGTTTATTTCCTCAATTATTGTATCTAAAAATAGAACAAAAATATATCATTAGTTCTATTCTTCATGTCTAACGGGAATACTCGACGAGTATTTTAATGCATAGACCAAACATTTGCCAAGCATGCTATGAAGTGTAAAGTTTTATATATTAGTAACACTATTGAGATATCTTATTTCAATAAGTTTACTTTTATATCTAATGAAATAGTTCGATAAGAGAAACAAAAAAGTGATGAATAATATATTATTCATTGGTTAATTATAATTTTGAAGGATTATATCAATCAGAAATTGATATATGCTCAATTTTTTCTAACTCGAATTGATTTAAGTCAACAAAGAAGAAGAAAAAAAAGGTCAAACAACTTGTATTTCATTATTTTAATTATTAATATTGACATTATTTGATCACGTTTCTATGAATACCTTCTTTAAAAGACAGGAGAACGCGAGGTAATAAATTTTCGAAATTTAGATACGTCGTAGATTGTAATCAAAACAAGGTCTTCTATTTGATTTCATTTTTGATCTGATAAAAATTTGTTTTTTTAAGGTTAGAAAATTCAAATGATATAAAAATCTTGTTTGACAATTGTCATACTTTTAATTATTTACTTTCATGTGTCTGATCAGACCGGAAACTCTATAAAATTATAAATTCAACATTTAATAGTATAGTTCAGAAAAGGGTAAAAGCAAAAAATGAACTTAAGGTCAGATTGACTTCAATTCATTTTGAAGTCCCCGACTTTTAACTCTATGATAGTTATACATACAAAAATCTGAATGATCTTTTCTTATTATATTTAGACTCAATTTGTTCGGTCACCATTAGCTGAATGTATTGAATCAAAACTTCATTTTACATATTATTTGCCTATGATATCAGCAAATAGTGTCTCATTTTTTCATTGTTTCTTATCATTAATCTCAATAAAATTTTTATCAAGTGAATCTTTACATCGACGACAAATTGGTGTTGTAATTTTTCAATTTCGAACATTTCTTGATTGTCTTGATGGTGTTGTTTTTCGAGCACATTCAAAAAATCAACGTTATAAATCATATTATGGTGATTTAGGTTATTATGTTGATGCGATAAGTGATATTTTAGGTGGAACATGTCTTATTATTGGCTGCTTACTTTATTTTTTAAAACAACGACCATTTCGTTTGAAAACACGTCAGATGAATCAATCATTATCAGCACATTCAAGTCCAGCAAGTGATTTTGGACTTGAAGAAACAGAATTAATGATATTAAATCTTAAAGATGAATCAAAATTATCATTAACAAACGATATTAATAATAGTATATTTGAAACAAAAGAAAAAATTATTATTTCATTAAGTCTTTTTGCATTACGTTATTCATTATCAGCTATGTTTTGGGATAGATATGTACGACAATATGAAGATTTATTAGATTCTTATAAAAATAAATCACAACAACAAGTTAGTTATTCTTTTATTTTATTTTATTATGATTAATCTATGCAAATATTTAGGCATTACAATTAAATTTTCTTCATTCACCATTAACAATATTAATATTTTATTTATGGAGATATCTAAGTGCGCTTAATTTTCAAGATTGTCTTCTTGTTGCGATATTCGCTGATGGAACATGGGTTTGTATTTAATTTATATATGAAAAAGAAAAAATATGTATATATTCTTGTAGAAATTTATACAAAAAACAAGTATGATTGGTTGGATAACTTTATTAGTAACAGCATTTGTAACAGAATTACATGTTGAGCAAATTCGATCTGTATTTTCGATTATTTGAATACAAAATAAACTCTTGACTTTTTTTTTTGTTCTTGTAATATTATCTATAAATTCGACTTGAATAAACTTATTTATTTTCCTTTTAATGATGTATATAATATATATTAGAGAAAGAATAAAGGAAATATTTCCTATAATTTTTAGAGTATTTCAGCAAATGGAAAATAATGATTTAACGTATTGGAAAAATTATCAAACAGCTATGCAATGGATCAAAGGAGATGTATCAACAATTATGAGAGAAGAAGTAGAAGAAGAAACTGTAGTAACTAATGAAGAAGATAAAGAACTTGAATTTACTATAGATGATGATTTATTAGATTTCTATCGTCTTTCAAAAGAACATAAAGCGAGTCGAAGTAAGTAATTTGAAATGATTTATGTCAGAAAATCAACTATTTGATATGATATCATTTTAGAAAATCAAAAAACTCAGGAAGAGAATGAAGCTGAACAAATTGAATTAATACCTGGTGAACAAAGTAAATACAAAAAAATATGAAATATTTATTTTCTAATTATTTATTTCTATTTTAGTGCGTCCTAATTTTCAATCTATAAGTAAATTACCACCTATTAATCGTTCAAAATTACGTCAGTTAGAATTGGAATGGCTTTATGGTTCATCAAATTCATCCAAAATTCATGCACGTGAAACTCAACTTCAAATGGAATTTGATCATATATTCGATAAAAAACAACCGTCATATTTTCCAAGTTTACCTAATCGACTTCAATTAAATCCTCATAAACATGGACAACGTTCTTGTTTACCAACTATTTCTATATTAGATATAACTTCATAAAAAAAAAACATTTTTCTGTTTATTTTGTTAAAAATTTTTCAACTAAATTTTCACTTAATTTCCATAAACGTTTTGCAAATTCCATATCAACTGAATGTGCTGCTAAGCCATAAGTTATAGGAGTTGATGGATCAACAACACCTGGACTAATTGCACAATTTTCACAATAAGCACCAGATTGATTTTCTAATTCAGGTGCTAATGCAGCCCAAACACTAGTTGATGCACCTTGTTCAGTAGTTTTTATACGTTCAATAGGTTTTCCAGTTTCTTTATCAATCCAGCCAAGTCTATCCCAATCTTCTTGAGTTAAATCCTTTTGTATATCAGTAAAAATTGTACCTGGATGTAGACTGTAAACTTTAATACCTTGATCAGCATATAATTGACTTGCTTGTTTAGCAAAAAGTATATTTGCTACTTTACTTTGTGCATAAGCTAACCATTTTTCATATGGACGTTTTTCCCAATTTAGATCATCGAAATCAATACCACCACGACGATTAGCTAATGAACTAACAACAATTATACGTGATGGTTGACTTTGTTTTAATACAGGTAATAATAATTGTACAAGTAAAAAATGTGCTAAATGATTTATACCAAAATTATGTTCAAAACCATCCGTAGTTAATTTAAGTGTACCAGGAAAAACACCAGCATTACATATTAATATATTTAATGAATAATTTCTTTTAATATATTCTTCAGCAAATAAACGAACTGATTCAAGCGAATCAAGATGAAGTTCCATTAATTCAATTTGTTGATTTTTTGTTGATTGTTGAATATCTTCAATAGCTTTTTTACCTTTAATCATATCACGTCCTGTAATGATAACATGTGCATGAATTGAAGCAAGTGCACGTGCTGTTTCAAGTCCAATACCTATTTATATATATATAAACAAAATTATTGTTTTTATTCATTAATTTAACTTACCAGCTGTTCCTCCAGTAATTAACACTGTTTTACCCGTATGATCATCATTTAAAGTTTGAACAACTTCTAAAGCAGTTGATTTTGCATGTAACATGTTGTATGTCGAGTGTTTATTGATACTAGATTTTATTCACGAATAAAAAAAAGGTAAAAGAATAACCATGTGTGTCAATATTTGTTTTCTTTGCTTTAGATAGGATCCAATGATATTTATTCTTTTATAACAAACAATATACTATGAATTATTTTGAAAATTTTATAGACTAATAGATTTATTAAAAATTTGTTTGAATTTCAATAAAATATTGTTCTCAATGTCAGTCAAATTCAAGTATCAATGATCTATTATATATATAAATAATTTCGAAAGTCCTTGGAAAATGTTGAATGACATAGATCGAGTAATTTAATAAAAATTTCTAATCTTTTCCCCACTTGTCGGGATTCGAGATAAAAAGAAGCTCTATTATATTAGTTTAAGGATGACCTATATGTATTGATAATACTTCATGTAATAGGACAGAATATTTTACATTAATTCAAAACTTTTTTTTTACATCACTACAGTGATTGTTTTGTTATTTAACGGTTATTCTTTTAGAATTAGTCTTTATTTTACATATGAAAATATTACTTAAAAACGATTCATCAATTGATTTATTATTCAAACTGGTGACAAGCATGTGTTGGTCATGTTATTATTTTTTTTTCGTCTTTTTTTATTTCTATCTTTAAAAAAAAATAGTATCATGTGATAAGAAACGTATTTTTAGCATGATAATGATGATGATATTTAGATGTAAGTTGTTTAAACATCATTCATACATGTATTTTTGTTTCCTTATACAAGAACATACTAATAATCTTTTATTATTGCTAAGACACTGGTAAAATAAACATTTTGTTGGTATCTTAATGTACAATATTTTTAAAGGTCAAGTTTTCTTCTTCTTCTACGTCTTTTTTTCCTATGAATAATTCAATCAATACTAGTGGAATTATGTATGTAAATAAATCGTTTTAATAATCAAACATTTTATTTGTTTTTATTGTTAATAATTGATCGAAGATGTGTTCTTGGTTCGTTTCCTTGTTTATACAAGAAGTTAGTCATGAAGATCTAAAGGGAATAACATTCAATTGGCAGAGTACATATAAGATATTTGCTAGAGGCGTTTATGCATGATTATCAATTTTACATAATGCAATTTGTTTTTGTTTTTTTTTCAGACTGATTTTTGTTTGATAAATTAAACGAGATGGAAAAGGATGAAGAAGAAAATAATATTCAGACGATAAATATAGATGATTCAAATACTATTAATACACAAATAAACCAAGCTGATGATTCAACTATAAGTTTGTTCTATAAATATATTTTCAATCAGAAGAAATCTCTGTTGTTTTTTTCTTCTACAGATAATATTGATGAACAAAGATCAACTTCATCAGATTCTGAAACGGATTTTGTTACTATAGATAAAAATGATCTATATTCAGATATTGTAAGTTTCTTGTCATGTTTTTCCTGGTTGATTGCTTTAATTGATTGCTTCTAAGCAATGGCATGTAGCAAATAAGACACGATTAGTAATCTGCATGACGGTTGTTTAATATATTAGTTTTTTCTGTGTGTTACAATCGTTTCCAGACTTTTTTTTCTTTGATTTCACATGAGAATATTATCTTGATAACTAAAAATGAGATTGATTTAGTTTTTTTCTTCTTCTATATATTTAATAGACGTAAAAAATCAACGAACGAAAGTAATTCTAAAACCTAAAGGCAATTCTTTTCAACATCATATCATGCTTCACATTCATAAAAGTATAATTTTACATATATTAATTTTTTATTGTCAGTTCATAATCAATGATAATAAATAATATGAAAACATGTATTCAACTGACACAATATATTATTTAGTTTTATTTGATATGTCCGTTGTAAAGAATAACTGACTGGTATATAATGACAAAAAAATTTCGTTTCGATAAAACGTATAATATATATACATCATATCAATTTCATATGAGAATATGTTGTTTGTCACTTAGGCAACATTTACCTATGTGATTAGATTACCCTCAAGCAAATATGTTGATGCATTAGTGAGCAAGAATATGTCTGTAAAAAACAATATCCATAAACATTTTTACTATACATATACTTCCTTTTGTCGCTCGTTTTATTTTTACCCTCGTCTGTTAATATGTTACATACATATAATGGATGTAGAAGAAAAAGAATTGTTGCTTTAGTACTACAGAGATGAAGGACAGTTTTGAGTCGTACGAGTAGTGTATATGAAAAAAATGTTAGAACAACGGAAAGAGAATAAGAAAAAAGAGTGTCTTTGACGCTTTTATTGCTATTGCTGTTGTTCTTTCCCCCATTCTCTTAGCTTGCTTGCTTATTAGTCGCTCGTTTCTCTTCCTTGTTTGAGACTCATCATCATCTTTTTTTCGGTCGGTCTTATTCAGCTATTGCCAATTCTTCAGTACTTTTTTTTTCCTTTTTTTCATTCTCTTCTGCGTGTGTTCTTCTTTCTTTTTCTATCGTCATCCGTGTTCTTTGCTTTTTTTTTCGCATCGAACGCAAGAAAAATGTTCAAGTAATGAATATGGCGTCTGATGTCGAAGATCTCAGTACATTTTATGACAATTTACCCTCGATATTTGAGAATAATCCATCATCTTCCGTGAAACAATCATACAATACAGTTGTCGCTGATGTCAATGAAGAAAAATTCTATCAACCAATGTTCGGTTCGTTCTCATTTGCCGATTCGGATCCGCTCAATAGAGCAGCATTTGTTGTCTCTCCATCTCCGTCAATTGAAGTAGATGCATTACAAGAGCGAGTAATGGACGATAATATTTTGAATGATGAGCATAATATTTCAAGTGGAAATGAAACTACATCATCCCTACCGCCCCTAGCTGATACAGAAGATATCGATGATAATAATTATGATAATGATGATGATGAAGATGATTTCGATGGTATACCAATTCGACATGCTTCTATAATGATGAAAAAAAAACTTAATGGTGATAGTGATTCAACTCTTAATCATTTTGATCAAGATCATTTCGTTGATGAATTTATTCATCGTATAGAAAATTCTCAGGATGATAATGATAATGATAATGATATTGAAGATGATACATTTTTAAATGGTTTTAATGATGAAGAACATGAAGAAACAGCTATAGTACCATCTTTATTTAAAGATATTCCTGATATTGATGATCCAAATGAACCTGAAGACGAAAATGATGATAATGGTAGAGTTCCTTTTGATCATATGGATATGTTCGATCAATCAGATTCAATACGTTCATCATCACCTGATTCACTCTTATCTTCATCACATTTACAAGATGAACAAGACGATGATGTTGATATGGATGATGAAGTAGCACAATGGAATGATGATCTTATTCTTCAAACAACTCCATCAAATGTAAATTTACAAACACATCGAACAAATTCTCCATTAGTTTCGAATATATATCCATTCAATCAAGTTGATTTTATTGATTCATCACGTAGTAATTCTAGATGTTCGAATATATCATCACATTTAAGTATTGGTTATGCTGATCAAGCACGCATATTTATGAGTGATGATGATGAACTCGAATCATCGTCTGATAGTGATGACAATAACAAAGAAAATATGATAAATTTAGATTGTGATATTTCCGATCGTGACAATAGTGAAGAAATATGTCTACAAGTTAATCTTGATGATCAACGTTCACCTTCTTCATTTAGTAAAAGTAATAGTACAAGTTCATCATCATCAACACCATCACCGGTTCCCGATGAAACACCAATTATTACTATTGATGAAGATATTGATGAAGCAAAAACTTTACAAGTAGCTCCTATTGCTGTACTTGATGACGAAGAAGAAGAAGATATGCATGTTGATGTTGATGATGATTTACGAACGTGTATATCAGATCAACCAATATTACCTATTTTTACATCTAATATAAAAAATTCCATCGAATTAAAAACTGATAGACGACAAAATGAACTTATTCAGGATATTATCAATATGAGACATTTATTAAATGAAAATGAAGAAGATGATGAATTTATTGCTATTATGCATAATCCACGAATATTTGAACAAGTTTTATATAATAATAATAATAATAATAACAATGCTAATACTAATAATAACGACGACGATAATGAAAAGGTAATCTTACTTAAATATTTATTTTATTAAATCAGAATATCAAAGTATGAGAGATGAAGTATTGATAAAGGTTTAAGTCTTGTCATAAAATCTTCTTTTGTGATATATGTATACACATGTATATCGACAATATCAGCAGCTGATATGATCTCTTCATTCAGACAGACTAAGGATTATGCAATTGAAAGCCGATAAAAGCTGTCATGATTATCTATCTATATATATATATATATATATCGGTTAACTAGGCAAAAAGAAAAGGAAAGAAGAAATCAATTTATCTTCTCTTGTTGTTTTATAGAAATCGGACCTAATCAAGCAAACAAATTCTGTTACCAGTACCTTCCGGCCGTCATCACAGCTGTCGATCGATAATAAAATTGAAGAAGAATCGCTCGAGCATCGTCAAAATATACACCAGACACATTCATTATTAGAATCAAACGACGAAACGACTCCTACATCTTCATCGTCATCATCTCAATATACAAGGAAAACAACAACGCCAATAATAAACAAGCCTTCTCCCACGGCTGTCAATCACCTTGCCCAAGAAGAAGAAGAAAAAGAAGACGATGTTTCTCTCTCTGTCGTCGATACTGTCGATACACTTCGTATAAAACAAAAGAAACAATATTTGTCGTGCCAGCAAACAAATACTTCCGATATTGATGTAAAACAATTTACACTTAGCGAAAAAGATTATTCAATGATGAATATCAATCATGAATCAGACGACGACGACGATGACGATGATGATGATGATTTAGAATTATTAAAAACACTCTCTCAACTACATGGTATTATTAATACTACTACTCAATCTTCTGAAGAAAATAATCATTTGGAGTCTCAACTGTCATTTTATGCTTCGAGTATTAATAATGAGAAAAATTCTTTTGACTCTTCGCCTAATAATCTAATAATAAATGGAAATGAAACAGAATTATCAAATAAGAAAAGTCAAAATAGTAGGCTTTTGATACGACCAACTCCCTATGTCAATGAGACGATAATAAAAACCGACGACGAACAGGAAGAAAAAAATGAGAAAAAAAATGTTATTTTTTATAAAAATCTTAATGATGATGTTGGTAATGGTAAGCAAAAGGAAAAATACGAGAGAAAAGAACAAAAAAAAACACCAACTACGTTTTTTTCTTTAGCATCGTCAACCTCTCCTATTTTATTAAATAATGATTCACATTCTACTCTCGTTATTGTCGACCCTGATACATCCTCTTCATTACCTAACTTATTATTGTCAAACGACGACAACGATTCAACATTATTCACAAATCAATTGATTACCGACGATCTGCAAATATCAAATACAAAATCAAATATGAATAATTTACCTAGTAACGATCTTCCCGATCAGACAACATCAAATCTATTTGATCCATTTGCTCCAATAATAACAACAGCAACAACAACAACAACAGCGCCAGCAGTAAACACAACAGGAATGTTTGATGACACATTCCATCACTCACAAAGTACGAATATAAATGAATTTGAAACACAACCCGATTTTTCATCATCATCAAATCTATCTTCAACACAACCATTAGCTAATTATAATTTTGATGATCTATGGGATCAATCAGTATCTCATATTACATCATCAAATAACCATGAAATTCAATCAGATAATGATATTAATCCAAATACATTCGCATGGGATGCATTGGTTAATAATAACAATGAAAAAACAAATCCATTTAATGACAAAACAAATGTACCAACATCAAATATAACATGGAATTCTTTATTTGGTTTAGAAGAACAACCACAACAACAACAAGAAGAAAAACAAGAAGATAAAAATGATCTGAAAAATTTCTTAAATTGGATTATTAGCCATTTAGATGATTCAAAACCTTCAATTGAATTTACTTCAATACATAATCTTGAAAGTATTATAAACGATATTCATATGTGTACATTACCATTTACACCGATACCATCTCCACCATTACACATTGATCATACAGTTACAAATCCAATGATTAATGCAACTCATCATGAATTATTTCCAATTGATGAAACCGAACAACCAAATGTAACACAAGGACAACAATCAATGATATTATATGAAGAAGAAGAAGAAGATGAAGGTGAAGAAGAAGAAAAATCTAGTGAATTATTATCTATTGAAAATTCAATTAAACCAATAGCTGAAAATTTTGTTTCAAATGTTTTACAAACAGCCTTACATGAAGTTCATGAGCCTAATCAACAAGTCGAACATTTGGTTGATCAAATATTAGCACAAGCCGTATTTGACGTTTATAATACAGATATAAATTTATCAGAAACTGAAAAAAATGATCCTTTACCAATAGAAAATCTTGCAACAATTATTAGTTGGCATGATCAAACAAAAGCAACGAATAAACACTTACCTGATCCTTTTGATCAAAAATTTGATAGTGTTTGGAGTAGTCATTTTGAGGCACCAGATGATACAACGAATGAAAATTTATTTGAAAATCAAAATCAAACTGAAACTGAAAATGATATTGATCCATGGTTAATAACAAAAACAGCAACAACAACAACAACTGAACTTGATCCTATGGTACTTTTTTCTAAAACTTTTGATGAAACAGATTTATTTTCTTCTGCAACTAATCCAATAAATAATATTCCAGAAACAGACGACGATGAGACTGGCACGCTTAGTGAATATGTGCCACCGCTATTATTAACAAATCCTGCTAACGCTGCTATGGCTACTAATAATTTGATGAAATATACATTGACAGCACCTGTCATAGATGATAGCGGTGATGACAGTTCTACTATTGAAGATTATTTTTCTACACGCAAGGTAATTAATATTTTCCCTTCATATTTGTTTTAAATCAAGTCTAATATATTTATTCGAAACCTTTTTCTCTCTCTCTTTTTATTTTTTTAAGTATTATGGGTGTATCGAGTATTTTGCATTGCTATATCACTTTTAGCTAATTTACATTTTTTATTTGATTCTATGTGTTTATTTTCTTTATGCTTGATTAATTTTATCATTTAATTATGCATTTAGAATGATTCATCTATAACAACGAATGCTAAAATTAATGAAGAACCAGCTGCAGACATAGAAGATATAACAGTATGTAGATTTCTTTCGTGTATATATATATATATAAAATTAAAATAATTTTTTTGTTTTTTATTAGTGGAGAGAACAAGAAGAAATAGAAACAAATGAACAAGAAAATTTCTTTTCGAAAAAAGCACGTCTATCACAATTTGAAGTATTTGCAAGTGATCAACCATTAAATTCACCGGAGATTGAATCAAAATTTTCTAATATAAATACACAATTTGGTAATGATTTCAACGAATTTTCACAATTACAACAATCAACTGATGATAATGCAGCATGGATATCAGTTGATAAATCATCTGAAATGGTTAAATCGAATAATTTTGGTGATAATGAACCATGGGAATTAGAAGATCATGGTGAAGAAAAAATAACACCAGTACCAACAACAATGCGACTATCTGCATTTAATGACAACGAATTTGCAACGAATGAAAAACGTAATTCACAAAATAATTTTTTTTCAGACTCTTTTAATCCACCAACATTTACCGAAAATGATTCAAATAATAATAAAGAAAATTCTCCTGATCATTTTATCAAAAAACAAACAAATGAAGATATTGATCAATCAATACCTAAAAGTGTACGTTTTGATGATCGTATACAAAATATACGTAGTCCAACACCGCCAACAGATATTCTTAATGAATCAAAATCATCAACAAAAAGTGATTCAGATGATATTGATATCGATGACATTAGTCCAAGTTTCGAAACAGGTAATGATCAGATTACTGATCATACAATGGAAACAAGCTATGTCAATGTTGATACAACAGATGTAAAAGTATGTTTCTTCTATTAATCATCCCTAAATTAATCTAATGTTTTTTAGGCTGAACATTCATATAAATCAAATGAATTACCATCTCATACTCGATTAGAAAGTGAAGATTTATCTACATCATTAACAGATAAAACAAGTAAGTAGTTTTCTTTCTCTCTTCAAAACAAATGTTTATAATTATATTTGCTTTTTATTAGATACTTTAGATGACAACATTCCATTAAAATCAGCAGTTATATTATCAAATACAAATACACAATACAAAATAAATTTACGTTCAGAATCAGAAATAACTCCAGCTATTCAAACAACAACAACAACAACTGACAATAAAATCCATAGTAATACAGATACACAATCAGTTCAGCCACTTGACTCAGGTATGTTGATATTTACGATTGGATATTATTGCAGGTACTTGTTGTCGTGTATATTGTTGTTTGTTAGAAGGAGGAGAAGATGAATGTTTATTATTATAATTTGAAATAATATCATGATAAGTTGATTCATATGGTACTTGTAAATCAATAGTTTCAGATTTAAGTAATGCTGATGGTTGAACAACAGTTGTTTTTCGTCGTTGTTGTACTGCTGGTGGCATAGCGATAAGAACTGGAAGTGTATCTTTTCGTGGTGCTATTAATGGCATTTGATGTTTTTGTCTTTTGTGTCGTTCATCAATTAAAACTTTTAATTCATAGATTTTCTTTCGAATTAATTCATCTTTTAAATCATTAACATGTAATGAACGACAGAGTTGTTCGAGATCAATAATTGGGATTGGTTCATGATGATGATGATGGTGATGATGTTTTTGTTGTTGTTGTTGTTGTTGTTGTTGCTGATGTTGTTGTTGTTGATGATGCTGTTGTTGTTGATGCTGCTGCTGCTGCTGTTGTTGTTGCTGTTTTGATGGATTTTTACTAACAGGTGATACTGATTTAGAAGTTTTTGTCTAGAAAGAAAGAAATGACAAGTAAAATATATATTTATCTATTCTTTGATCATTTTTTTTGATTACTGTTGTTATAATATTTGATGATTTTGTCGGTTGTTTTGATTCTTCTTTTGTATCAAGATAATCGAGATATTCAAAAAGTTTTTTATCTTCATTTATATTTGTTATTAAAGCTGCCGGTCGTATAATTGATGACATTAATCCTGGTGGAGGTGTTTTAATGACTTTTTCAACAATTTTTGTTCCTGGAATATCTCCTCCACTTGCTTTACGTATTTTATTTTCATCTTGTTTTTCAACATACCAATTTTTATTTTTATTACCATTATCAACAGTTCGTGTCGGAATTGTTGTTAATGATTTACTTATCATATCGGCTAATGTTAATTTTGTTGATGGTGTTTCAGATCTTGACGATGTAAGTTCATTGAATATAACACTATCAACATCATCATTATCATCTTCATCAAATATACTTGATATTTCATCAACATCAATCTTCTCATTAGTTGCTAATGCTTCTGATGGTGTTTTTTCAATACGTACATCAATTTGTTTTGATAATGGTGCTGTATCAGGTTGTTTAACTGATATATTAATCATATATGTTTCTTCAAACATACAACGTGATCTTCCTTGAATATCATCATTGATTAAATTGGGAATAGTTGTTGTTGTTTCTTCTTTGATACATATTGTTTTATCATGATTTGGTTCAATTTGTTGAGCTGCATGTATATTACCCCGTTGAACATCATAAGAACCATGTAAGAAGAATTTAAGTAATTCATCTTCACTACGATTCTTTGTAGTATCCAGTTTTGATTTTCGAATAGTAGGTGTAGGTTTATGATAAGGTATAGGAATAGCAAGAGTACTACTGGCCATTAGATTGTAAAAAGTTGTATGTTACGTTTGACCACACAAAAGAAAGTATAGAGTGCAAAAAAAAGGAAGGCGCACATTTGAATGAATAGTCATGGTCAATACAAACGATTGAAAGTAGTTTCATCGTATACACATACACATACACATTTATATATATGTATATATATATATACACGAATGTGATGAAACAAAGACCTTGACCGATAACTGTTCACTTTTTTCTTTTACCTTTATTACGCAGTTGACACGCATACACTATGTACGAATCGACAGTACACATTATATTCTCGTAATGTGAAAGATAATTTGAAAAATTAGAACATGATTTAGTTTTCAAGAGTATCTTATCTTTTTTTTTTCGTCATATATTTATATATGTATACAAGTTATTTTCTATAAAACTAATTAACTAAACTTAATGCATATGGTACTGAACGTACTGAATGAAAGTCAAGAAATTCATCTACACCAACTGTTGTTGTAGTTGTTGTAGTCGTCGTCGTTGTTGTTGTTGGTGATGATGATGAGAATAAAAATGGATCGATATCTGTTTGTTCAGCATCAAATGAATCATTTGTATGGAAAACAACATTTATTCTTTTATTATTTATTGTTGATAATGTTTTTGTTTCTGATGATTCATGTTTAACAGTAATAGCATTTGATGATTTTGACATTGTCTCATTGATAATATTAAATGTTGGTATTAATGGTGTAGAAGTGGGTGCAAATAATGCTGTCATCGGTGTTGAATTAATAGCATGACGACGTATAACAAGACTTGAAAGAGTTCTGGATGGTGATGGTTCACGTCTTGTTAATATTGATTTCATAAATTTTGATGCTTTAGGTGAACTATTCTCAGATTTTGCAAGTATTGGTGATGGTTCGATATATTTTTTACCTTGAATAATTCGTTGTAATTCAGTAGTAGATACTGGTGTATATAAAAGAGTAGGACGTCCAGTCGGATGATATGCTGATGACGAACGACGACGATCAGAAAATTTTTGTCGACGATGATAAGCAGTTTCAAGTTGATGTAATATTAATCGAGCTAAAGCAATTAATAGAAGACATAGAACAATAGGTGATATTCCAATTAATACAGCATATAATGTTCGACGAATACATTGATACGAACAATTTTCCATTATCTCCGATGAAAAACTGTTGCTTTCTTAGTAATATAATTATTAATCATTCAAGAGAAAAGAAGTTTTCTGAAGTTAACTTTCATTTTTTTTTCTTTCAACTGAGTTATATACAATGGACATATGAATGCGTTTACAAATCGTTAGCTTGTACTAACGATGTGTTGAAAAACACAGAAAAAAGAAGGCAATAATGGTCGTAATAATAATAATAATAATAATAATCATAATAATAATAATAACAACAACAACAAAAAACATATTAGAAATAGAAAGAGAATTGCAGCTGAGCTGATAATTTCTACATCAATACAAATCTATCTATGACAGTAACAGAGAGACAAAATTATGGCTTAGCATACATTATTTTCGTCGTTTATCCTCCTGTCTTGTTGTTGATGATGATGATGATGATGACATTCGCATTGATAGATAATAGAAAGATGTATATTTGTTCTGCATGATAAATCAAACAACTTCAGGAAAAGATTGTTGATCAGAATCATCTATAGATGGATTTGAAACAATTAAACATTGCTCTGAACATCGTACAATTTCTAATTGTTTTTTAAGTTTCCAATTTGCATAACAACGTGATACTTGAATACATACACTTAAACTAATATATAATAATATCGCAATAACTAATGGTGTAAAACCAAGTAGTAAAGTCTTTTTTAATGTTGTATTATTATCATCACTAGGTTCGGAATTTTCACCAAAATTCATTCGTCGCTAAACAAAAAATAAATGTTTTTGTATAAAAGAAGAATACAAAATTGATATTTAGTTGTACCTCATTCGCATCCATGTAGTTTCGCGTGACTAGCTTAAAAGAATGATAATGATAAAATGAGATTTGCTTTTTGAATAAGAACTAATATATATATGTTCGTGTCTTTGTCAGTTCTAATAAACGCATCGCTACTCAATCATACAATGAACGTTATAGTTCTCTTGAAAAGATATGTTAGTAGAAAGAAAGGATCTCTACTTTGCTTTTCTTTTTTATCCGTTCATAAACATAAAGTCCTTCTCGTTATGCCGTTGGGTATAGAGAAGAGTAGGGAAAAGAGCGACCGGCAAACAATCAAGTGATAGTAACGGGAATTCCGAAAAAGAAACAGAAAGAAAATAGATAAAACTAAAAAAACGAGCAAGAAAATATGTTCTTAATAACTTCTTATAAGAAGAACAGACTACTTTGAACAGCGTAAATGAAATTAGTTTGTATGTGTACATATATGTGCAAGCTGAAAATAAATAGGAAAGAGAACGCAAAGATTTATATCAGAAACATGTTTTAACTGTGATTACTATATCAGGAAACTATGTCTATTCATTTCCGTTTAATTACCCATATATTGATGAGTAAATGTTTCTAAGTAAAGAAATATATACTATATGTAATATCCGTATCTACTATGTAAAATAAAAAATAATCAACACAAATTTCTTTTTCTTCTTATAGCTCTTCTTCGTTCAACATCTAAAGATGATAGTGGTATCGATCCGGACGAAGTAGATGATGTGATTTCATGTGTGATTGATAATACTCCAGTTAATATTGATGCTAAAACGATTACTCCATTCAAGTGTGTCATTAGTTCAGCAGGCACATTACAAGAAGATAATCAAACGGCTGTAATTGCTATTTATGGATGTTGGTTACCCGATCATCGTCTTCGAGAATATCGATATATTATGGATCAACTTTTTTAGTAAGTTAATCAGTGTTTTTTTTTCTCTTCTTCTTATATTATTAATTAAATTTATTTGTTATACTATAGTTATGTTTATCATAAATTGAATAAATTAGTTATCAATGATTACATTCTAATTTATTTTCATGGTGCAACACCAAAACATCGAACACCTGATTTAAAATTTTTACGTAAATGTTATCAAATGATTAATTTTCGGTAAAGAAATGTTTTCTTTTTTGTTTAATTTTCTATTAATTTTTATGTTTTTGTCTCTTTATTAATTAGACTTCGAAAAAATCTTCGTGAAGTTTATGTGGTTCATCCAACACGATGGCTTCGTACTGTTATTGCTCTTTCTAGACCATTCTTTAGGTAAAAAATTCTAGGGTTTTATAGATTACAAATTGACTTTTCTTTGTTTAGTAAAAAATTTTATCATAAAATCAATTATATGTATACAATTGCTGAACTTGAACGACAATTTCCGAATAATCGTCTTTCAATTCCAGTTGCAATAGAACAGTAAGTTGTTGAATACTTGACATTTCCTTTTGCAAAGAATTTACCTACTTTTCTAATAAAACTACATCAATAAGAACAAAAAAAAATGAAAAGAAATCTATTTTCTCTTTTGTCTAGATAATATGTATTAATATCTAACCACAAATTGGAGTAGGGAATGCAAAAAGGTAGCATATTATTTTTTGTTGTCATCACGGTTGGGATATAAAATTAAATTTAATGTTATTTTCTTTGTTCTTGTAAAATTTATTGGTGGTAGAAATGATGTTGTATCGTTTTTATTTTTATCATATGTTAATTTTAGAGCCGAATTAACTTATTATAATCAATAGCAGAATGCATACATGTAAATGATGGTAGAGGAAAAGACAAATAAATTATTAATACTTTATTTTTTATTTATTCACAACAGCAAATAATAACTATCACCTAGCTTTTGTTTTTGTTTTCATCTTGACTTTCTCAATACTAATCACATATATTCTCGAAAAAACAAAAAATTAATAATAACTATCAGCTTATAACTTACTAAGAGAAACCATTAGCATATTATTTTCTTCCACTGAAATAGAAAGAATTCCCATGGATAATTATTTTTACCCAATATTTATTCAGATATGATATACGACATTCGAGAAAAGGATTTTTTCGATGTTTTTGTTAATTAAAATATGTAAGTATATGTATATTGAAATTATCCAGAATGACAAGAAATATAATCGATCCCATGCATGCACATCATTGCCCTATTTAACATTAAGAATGCTTATTAGCTTTTTATTTTTTGTTTATTGAAATATGGTGTTTGCGTGTGTGTGTGTGTATTTGCTTCTACTTACATTAATATAACTATTTTTATTTTACATGATTTTCCACTTATAATTTTCTACAGGAAAGATTGGCTCTATTCTCAAAAATATGATCGTCGAAATGCAAGTATAAAACATTCTACTACACAACCAAGATCTCGATCAACGACAAATACTGAGGATGAATCAACTGCTTGATTATATTCATTTGTACTTGCATTTTTACCCGGTAGTTTTTTTTTCATCTTCTTCTTCTATATTTTAATTTCTTTTTTTTTTTTGTTTGGGTTTTGTTTTGTTGTGCAATAATGTGGTGCTCCTTTTTTTTCTTTTTCTCTTTTTTTCTTCGTATTGTCTCTTTGCGTAGTGACAGTTTATATTGTATATGTTCGTAGATGAGAGAACACTATTTTGCAACAATCAGATTGTTTGTTGTGTTTCAAAAAAGGAAAAAAAAGTGAAGTGAATATCAAAGCAAATCTGAAAATGAGAAATCAGACATTGTACTGCCTCTTTTTTTCATTATTTGTGTGCTTGTTGTTGTTGTTTTTTTTTTTTCTATCAATATATTTTCAAATACATATATAATTCGGCATTATTTTCAAAAATATATTAATGAGCTATGTAATTCAATACATTAATTATCTCAAAAGGAAAAGAAAATGAGTAGATTTATTATTTGACTGCCTTCCGACAACATGCAACAAATATTTTAATAGATGGTTAGATCTAAAGATTTATTTTACAGTTAAGAAATAAGAACAAAGCGAGTGAATCTGATAGACTCCGCGATCACTTAGCAGAATTTCATGGAAATCCGATAATTTTAAGCTATTAAATGAATTATCTAGAGAGTAAAAAAAATATAGAAGATTATTATCAATGAATACTTTGCAACCAATTCAGTTAATATCTATCGAAAAATAAAAGAATTAATATATTCATAAACTTCTTTAAACTATTCATTTAATATATATCTTAAAGATCTATGTCAAGTTCAAAAGATTGAATAGTATATATATTTTTTTAGTCATCGAATGACTTCGAGTAAGTCATTTCGATAATAAATAAAACTTTAGATAGGTCATTAAGCTATACCACTGAGAATTAGAAAACTGGTCATAGCAGGAGAATCTTCGTAAAAAATATTTCTTATTTACACTTATTGTTCACGTATTTTAAATGTCACTGTTGCAGTTGGTATACTGAATTTAGCAAACAAAAATAATTCGAACAATAAATTACTTTCCATAAAGTCATATGTTGACTATCTCAATCATAAATATTTTACAGTTTTTTATAGAAAAAGCAAATGCATCTCTGATTGATATTAAGAGCGTTTTTATAAAGTACTTATTGATTTACATCGACGATCATAAAAAAACATCGATAGTGACTAACTTGTTTATAATTACCTTCATAATCACACATAACAGAATGAAAATATATATTATATTGATGCAAAACCATGCGAAAAATTTAATTTTCCGCTAAAATGAGACTATATATATCAAACACTGTTTTTTTTTCTCTCGAAAAAATAAATAACCTCTTTAATAATATTGATAAATTGTTTATCTAGAATGATTACATTTGGGTACTTCAACCTCTCTTATCACTATTAGAATAGTTGAAGTTATTCTATTTTTCAATTTCATAATTCTATTAGTTGAATATGTTTGAATATTTATATCTTTAATATTCTTATGATTATGAAAAAGAAAAATGACTAATTTCTATCATATAAATGAATTAATATTATAAACGATTCGTCATACATAATACAAACGAACAGATAAATATTGACTATTCGTTCTTCTTTTTATCTGTCTTCTAACATAAGTTTATCTTATCAAGTATGAAGAAAAGAGAGAACGAACATACAATATTATATATATATACACGGATACAAACAAACATATTCATATTTCTACTTTCTTTTTGTGTTCGTAGCGCAAAACGATAAAAACATACAATGGCAAGTGTTGGTGAAAATCGTTATGGAAAAGAAGGTGTTCGTCTCGTACGAGTACGTCGTTCACCACATAATGGTAATACATTCGATGAATGGACAGTACGTGTCCTTCTCGAAGGTGATTTTATTACAAGTTATACTGAAGGTGATAATTCAAAAGTATTACCAACAGATACAATAAAAAATACCGGTATGATATTATATCATTTTTATATTTATAACATATATTTTTTTCTTTTAGTTTATTATATAGCCCAACGTACACGTACAACATCAATAGAAGATTATGCAAAAGAACTTGTAAATTATTTACTTGAACATCATTCACAAATATCAAATGTACAAGTTAAAATCGAACGTAAAGCATGGTCAAATATAATTAAATCAAATAAGACTCGTCATTTAACAGCATTTACAGAAACAAGTAATGAAGTTCAAACAACAAGTGTTAGCCGTTCAAGACATGGTGCATTTTCAATTCTATCTGGTCTTAAAGATTTAAAAGTAATGAAAACAGCTAATTCAAATTTTACAAATTTTTATAAAGATTCATTAACAACATTGGCTGAAGCTACTGATCGTCTTATGGGTACATCTATACAAGCTAAATGGACATATGAAGATGCATCATCAAGTATTGATTTTGATAAAACACGTGAACAAATTCGTGGATTAATGCTTGATATGTTTGCTGAACATCATTCTGAAAGTGTTCAACATACATTACATGCTATTGGTCAACATATTTTTGCTCATGTACAATCAATTCATAAAATACATTTAACAATGCCAAATATTCATTGTATACCAGTTGATTTAACTCGTTTTGGTGAACAAAATAAAAATGAAATATTTATGCCTATTGATGATCCTCATGGTTATATACAATGTGCAATGAATAGATCATCATCATCATCAAAAGGAAATCTTAAATCAAAACTCTAAAAAAAAATTTTATTTTTCTAAAATTCATTTTTGTCTTTTTCCTATTTAAAGAAAATCATTTTTTTTTATTTCAATAAATTTTCTAGATGGCTAAAACTTTAACTACACATATTCTTGATTTATCATGTGGTCGACCAGCTGCTAATGTACCAGTTCAAGTAGAAAATCTTGTTGATGGACAATGGATATCAATGTCAACGCCAACAAATACAAATAATGATGGTCGTGCACTTGATTTAGTTCCTACAGATAAATGGCAACCTGGTCGATGGCGTATTATATTTGATGTAGCTTCATATATGCCTGATGGATTTTATCCTTCTGTTACTATTGAATTTTGTACGAAAGATACAGCACACTATCATGTACCACTTTTACTCAATAAATTTGGCTATAGTACTTATCGTGGATCATAAAACAAAAACAAAAATATTCAATAAACGTTTTTTTTTTCTTTTATTTATTAATAAAAAGAAATTACAATTTATTAATAATGTGTTTTATTCTGGCACTCTGTCCACATTGAAAATGCTTTCGATTCATCTTTCAGCAATTGAGTGATGCCAACCCGTCGTTCATGTAATTCACGTGCTAATTCTTCATAAATAAAATGATCATCAAAACCAACTAGAAGATAGAAATATTGATTATCAGTTTTATGTTCTTTTTAAAAATATTTTTCTTACTATCTTTAGCATCCGATTTTGAATGTGAAAAATAAATATGCTCAAGATGTGCCCAATAAATAGCACCTAAACACATTGGACATGGTTCACATGATGTATAAATAACACAACCTTCAAGATTATGTGTTTTTAATTGTTGACAAGCCTGACGAATAGCCGTCATTTCAGCATGTGCTGTTGGATCACATGTTGGAACAACTTTATTTGAACCTTTAGCAATAATTTTTCCATCTTTACAAATAACAGCTAAATAAAAAAAAAGAATTATTTTTAAATACATATATGTATATAAAGAAAATTCATACCACCAAATGGTCCACCGAGTCCATGTTTAACATTTTCTTCTGCTAGCTAAATATATCGAAATATTTTTTTATCAAATAAAAAAATAATAATAATTTTCTTTACGTCAATTGCCATACGAATATATGTTTCATGTTCATTTCGTTCATTTTCTTTCACAGTTGTTTCAACAAACATTCCATGTTCTTCCATATTGAAAATATTTTAAAGTCTAAAATAAATTTATTATTTAGAAAAAGAATAAAGTATCTTTTAAATAGCTTTTACTACAGTTTCAGTTACTAAATAAATATAACGAGCCTAGAAATATGTTATGTTCTAAGAAAGAAAGAAAAAATTATAGATGTTTATTTTAAATCAAAACAACAATACTTTTTGGGTGTGTTTTCGTCATATTACCCTAGGATATTCTCTTATAGAAAGAAGAAAATGCACGCATATAAGTAAATAAAAGACTATACGCCTTTTTATAAAACCAGTAAAGATAAGCAGAATTTGTACGTGAGAAGATGCTCATATTTACTTATCGAGCTAGGTCACTCTATTACGAAGCAAATAAGAAATATGAAATTGTAAAACGCAATTATTACTCGACTTTTCTCGAATTTATCTCGTTAATTTTTTTTCATTTGTCATCATCCCTGTACCTGTGGTTAAGAAACTTAATGTTTACTTTTGATATCATGAAAAGCAATAACACCTTGTTTTTTACTATTACACACAAAAAAGAAACGAAATTTTAAAAACACAAACCTTAATAAATACAAACAATTGAATTCTCTTTCTTTTTGATATCGAGTCTTTTTTTTCAAATCTATAAATATATGTGTGTATCGGCATGATCACATGCATAGATAAGTATACTTATCTACAATAAACATAACAACAAGGTATTTGCTATAGTTTTGAATGAGAAAATGAAAAAAAACACAAGCTGTTCTCGTACATAGATAATTTAAAATCAATATTATTTCAATCGTTTGTTATCTGAAATTTTTCTATTGAAGAGAAGAAAAAAGACGTTTAATAGAATCAGATAAGAATTCTTAATGATAATTAAACCATTGATCAATATTATATTTGTATAATCAATTAAGTTTTATAACAATTATTAAAATTTAAGAATATTATTGTATTTAAATATTTATTTTGCTATAAATTTAACCTGGAAATTTTAAATAATTTATTGTTACCCCTTGAAAAATGTATTTTAAGACGATTTAAATATGCACTCAATACTTTGAAATTTGATTTGTAAGCGAAATTGACAAAACATTCTCGAAAGAATGAAATAAACTCTATTTAAATGATTCATTTGGTATAATTCAGTAAAAATAAACTATAACATCATAGCACCATCTATATTCGTTCATTTCTTTTTCTGACATTAAATATCTTTTGAATAAACGGCTGTCATAATGTGTCGTACTTTAAACTATGAAATTCATGATGTATAGGACTTGGAAAAGGCATATATTCTAAAAATAATTGAAGTTTTTTTTTCATGGAACTTGTTATTAGGAGATTAAAATTTATTTGATGACGTCTTTCATGTAAAGTCTAATGAAATATGTAGTTTTTACTTGTCTTGTTTCAAAATTTGAAAAATTATACAATATCTATTATTCTTAATTGTATTTCAACATTAAAATTTATTCTATCTATAATCGCTTCATGATTTTTGTAAAAATTCACTTGCGAATTAAATTAACATCATATGGATTAGAAGAGAAGTTATTATTTTCGATTTATGAAAAAAAACTCTGGAGAAATATACAACATCGATAATGGAGAAAGAGTCTTCGAATTTGTAATTGTAGTTCTATATCGAGTAGAGCTTGTAAACCAGAGATGGGCAACTTAGAGTTGGAGTTAACTCCGAAGTTGACACTTTTTCTCCCTGGAGTTGAATTTTATGATTTTTTTCTAACTCCCATTTAACTTATATTGATTTTATTTTGTTATTGGAAGGACAAAAAAAAAGTAATGAATCGTATTGAAACAAACTCGACTTATTAAATCAGAGTAGTGTACCACCGGAGTTGCCCATCTCTGTTGTAAACCTTATATGAGTTCAATACGTCTATTCATAATTTGCATGCACTGTACTAATATTATAGTAACACATAATAATATTTCTTAAAATCACTTTAAACATAGTGTGACATTAAAACTTTTATTATGCGTCGTAATATATCAATTGCAGAATGTTTGTGAATATGAGAATTCTCGACGAATAATTGTATTTAGCTATGTGAAACTAATGATATATTGTCCGTATATAATCAATCTTCCTCTATATATTATGTTTACATAAAGCACAAGATAGATAAAATGAAAATCTATTCATCTCAAGATGCCTAATGTTATATAATAAATAGTGTGTTTCAAGTAAATTTTTGTTTTATTAGTTAGTATTTTGCCTGAATATTAATCCTAATTCTTATATGATGAATACGCCATTGAATTTGATTAAATACAAATGATTTATATTTTAAAATTTCAGTACAATTAAATTGGAATTAACAATATGACAACACGCACATTTATGAATTCTCGAGTTTCTTTTTTCTTTTTGATGATTTCAAAGTCAAAATTTTAATATTATAGTATACTTGAAATAAAACTCATTGTCATACTTGATTTATTTCAAGTGACAGATCCGAAAGACATTGATGAGTAATTCTTAAAAGTTAAAAAAAAGATGATAATAAAATTTTGAAGAAATTATTCTATTTTCTTTTTTCTACCGTTTTTTTTTCTTCTCTTCTCTACTTTTCATTAGATTTCAACTTACACATCTACTAATATAAACTTCTTTTCTTTTATTGGAAAAAAAAGAAGAAGAAAAGTGCATGCAATGTTAAGCATTTGTTGTACTTTATATTTTTTTAAATTGAGAAGAAAAAAAGAAAGAAAAGTATAAAGAAAAACCGTAGAATCATCGTTTTTCCGGTGATCGATGATTATCGAAAAAGAGAAAGAAAAGGAGAGGGAGAAAACAATCATTTTTTTTTTATATATATTAGTCTCCGTTTCCTTTTTGAAAACTCCCTCTACAAGTAATATAGACACATATGTAGTCGATTTTGTGCCGATAGACACATTATCTTACATATAAATTTTTATTCTTTTCTTTATTTATGCACTCAATTACATTTTTGCTAGCTTAGTTTTCTTTTTGTTTTATCATAGAGAAAATATTATCAAGATAATTCTAACTCTTTATAATATTCGTTTTTTTTGAGATTGTAGAATAAATAAGAATATTCCGTAACAATAATTATGGTCCGACGTATTGAAGGTACGATTTTCTATGACAAAAATAATGAAGTTCTCAATGATAATCATAAAATTCTCATTTATCTTGATGATATAACACTGACAGGTAAGAAGAAAATCATTAGTATTCTGCCAGTATAGATATATGTTTGATTTCTTTGATAGATGTTGCGTCTCAAGATGGTTCTTATGTACGTAAATTTCATACAATATCAAAAAAAATTTTGGAAAATCAAGCTCGAACATTTCCAATTGAATTTATACTTGAATATGATGAAAAAGATATTGAAAAAACATCAAACTATTCAATACGCGTACGAATTGTAGCTGATGGTAAAACACGATTTATAACCAGCTCAAATAATCCTGTACTTACAAAAGGTTATGGTGATATGGTTGATATTAAAGTGGAAAAAATTGATTTAATGTAATAAAAATGAACCTAATCAAGCATTCCTTTTTTATTGAAACAAAAAAAAACAATAACGTTAAAATTTGTTCTCTATGTGCATGTGTTACGTAAAAATAAAAATTCAAATAAATATGATAATTGAATATAATATTCAAAGAATCGAAACACACAGATAAATTGAATTGATATGTTAGATTTTCATAAAATAAAATGAATAATATTTATTCAAACTTTAGTATAGTGTCAATCGGATTATATAAAATAATTAAAAAGTAAAACAAAGGTTTTTTCCAATCATCGACAATTCGAAAAAGTATGCTTAAAATTTATTGATGCACGACAGAACAACAAATTATTCATAGTTCAACTTTAGTCATAACCTATGCATTATTTATGATGAATAAATTAATTCATTTTTATTAGTGTAAACAATGACGGTGAATATACTGCGTTCTCGACGGGGCCGCAAAACATTATTCATGGACTTTAGACAAATAAATAATATGTTTCATTCAAGAGAAAACACAGTTCATAAGATTATGAATTAATACATTCAAAAAAATGACTAGTTTTTCTTAAGAAAACTTTATCAATTGATCATATATAGGACTTAATGAAACTATGGGAATCTTAGTATGATTTGTGCTCATAGATCTTTTTTGCCAAGATTCAGCGTTGCCAACTCTTCCGGATTTTTCTGGATTTTAGAAGATTTTTATTGAATTAAATTTTATCTATTTGTTAATACTCAAAAAAACCTTTTTTTGTTTGACAGCAGCTCAGTGGCTTATACTTCGTATATATTTAGTTTATTATATTTTGAATTTTGATGTTGATTTCCTTTTGATATAATAAGTGGTATAATCGAGAACAAGATTTAGAGAAATCTATTTTAGCCGACAGAAATTAACTGTTAAAATTCTTTCCGGATTTTCACATTAGAATTCCGGTTTTCTGACTATGACAGTTGGCATCACTGGCCGAGATAAAAACGTTCAAGCTTAGAGCCAAAAAATATGTATTAATCGCTTGTTGTTTTTGAATTACAATAATAATATATATATCAAGACAAAAGGTTATTTTTCAAACTGCTGGTCATGAATAGAATATGAAGATGCTGTCGTAGTGTGTCTGATGAGCTAATCTCTATTAGCATATTTTACAGGGTTCATTTACCGTCAGAATAAGTATAAACCATTCCGTTTTATATTCTATAGCGTTTTAGAAACTTCTCTTATTATTATTAGGAGTATCAGCTAGTTTAACAATCGACATTTGTATATCAATAATGTAAATTTCACTTTCTCTATCTCCTTGGATTGATACTGATATCAATCATCGAATGTTCACATTGTCTTCATCGTCTTGTGCAAAAAAGAGAATTTCTCTTGACAAATATTGAATCGTATTAATGAGGATAAATTAACTAAATACGAAGTAATTATTCCTGCATTGTTTATTATTACAATTATAACAGATTATCTATTATATAAAAAAAATTAACATTAACATCAATGAAAAATATCGCGAAGATTTATTTATCTTTGTATTCGATTTCTCTATCAGATGAACCAAGTATTTTGAACACAAATTTGTTTCATCTTTTTCTTTTCGTAATAATCAATTAATTATACTCGTGGTACCCTAAGAAATACTCTAGCTGTATCATAAAGGAATAATTGTACTGCACTTAATGTACCAACAATAAATATACGTGGACCTAATCCTTTCCATAATCCTAAATAAAAAAAGGAAAAGAAAATTTTAATGATTTCAAAAGAAAAAAGAAACTCAATATCAAATTCAATTTACCACTAAATCCAACACGTCGTACAGTATCAAATAAACTAAGACCTTTTTCATTATTTAATTTTGATACAATCGTATCAGCTGGATGACTAACAATAGCACAAAATATTCCAGCTATATAACCAGCGATAAATGTTATACGAAGTTCTTCAGTTTCTGTACGTAATTCACGTGGTTTACGTAGTAGATACTTAAAAAGTGCTTCTTTAGTACGTTCAAAACATGCAAATTTCATCATAGTATATGGAATTTGACGAAACCATAATGGTACTAGACCTTTATATAAACTAAATAAAATGATATTATTTTTAATAAAAATCTAGATATAATATTGTACCCTTCGAGACCTTCTTCAGCTAAAAAAAAGATATATTCTTGGAAAGAAGAAGATAGAATTTTATTTTTCTACCGTAAAATTTCGGTAAGCCTTGTCTTAATGTTGATGCCCAATCATCTTGAGTTTGAATTCGTACTTTTATTGCTTCCCATGGTGCTAAAGCAACATCAGCAAAGAATTCAGCGGAAGCACTTGCTAATAAATAAACTACTGTTCGATAGTGATAAGCATTTCGTTCACCAAGTATTATACTATAAAAACTTTTTAATATTTCATAAAAACCAAATTTTCCAAAACCTTGTAATGAATAACCAATTAAAGTTGGTGCCCAACCTTTAGTTAAACTAAATAAACCTTCTTCTCTAAATAATTTTTATTCATGTAGATCATTTTCTATCTATATCATTGTACAACATACGCAATAGTTACTTGAAATGCCTGAATGAGATTTTCATATTTTAGAGCTTTTACTTGTAATCGACATTTAATTAGATCCTATAAAAAAATTGGAAAGATTATATTTTATAATTTTACATGAAAATAACATACCAGTGGAACGACGGCTGTATGTGTAATAGCACAACTTATCAAACCACTAATACCACAATAGAAATAAAATTTAACAGAACCAAATTCACAACTATAACGTTCTATACAAATTAAAGATATCATTCATATAATCAATTAATTGTTTTTACAGACCGTTGCTTCTTGAAGAATATGAAGATCGTAATCGGATTATTATTATTCTCTATAATAGAGTAATAGGAATTATGGAAAATATTTATTTTATGTACATGAATAGAATTTTACCAAATATTTGTAAGGAATAATTATCATAAAATGTATAAGTATAATAATGGAAAGAAAAAGTTTATTTTTTAGAAATTTTCGTGATTTTGTCGGTAGCCAACTGAACTTTGGCATGTGTAAATCTATGTATGGGAGATGCATTTGATGTTGAAAATAAATTCTATGAATAAAAATGAAACTTGAGTCAGTACGTTGTAAAGATGAAGTATTTGTTATCAAATAAGATATTCTTACTGTTCGTTACTGTTTGAAATATTGCGTCTAGTTAACATGTGAAATAATATTTTGTCATAAAAAAAACTTTTTTCTGTAATTATATATATATTTTATTCAACAGAGGAATGTATATGTTTTTTTTCTCTTCCTGCTAATGTATACGCAAGGTCAGATTTTGTTTGTTCTGTTTTTCGTTTCTTTTCATACGATTATTTTCTTGTCTCTCATTTTTTTCACATAAAAAATATTATAATTTTGATCACAATTGAACGTACGAATAGTTTATATTATTGTTCATTCAAAATAAATCCACTCATTCTACATCATTAAATAGAATAATAAATATTTCTTGTCATGACAATCCTTTAACAAACTAAAAGAACTACATGTTTGCGGTACAAAAGAGGGTGGTAACTGTTACTTTTTAATGTATTTTTAATAATATGGTTTATCATATAGAATATATATATATATATTTCGATCAAAATAATATAAATAAAATTTATTAAACACGACTTACTATTCTTTGTAGACAAATATAATAAAACTATATTTAAAATTGCTTGTAAACTCACATTAAGTATGACTCATTTCATAATAATCTTTTGTTCTCTTCCTCAGCAATATGTCACCAACTTTATACTAGCATACACAAGTAACAGATAGTTACGTTTATTTTAAAGATTATATTTAGAAATGATGATATCAATGAGCTTTATCATATATTTCACTTAATATTAGAATATTTGTGATTTTATACTATCTCATATTTTACTTGATTTATATATATTCAAATGAACTTCAGGAGATATAGTAAACTATCCATATGTCGTAAGGACTTGGATTCAGCATTATTCTTACGATAATCAATACATCAATTCGAAGAGTAATCATTAAAAATGATTTTTTTGCTTTCTTTTTCGAAACTGTAAATCTTTATTTATATAAAATGTATGCAGACATTATACTATTTGTTTGGATGAATTTCGTGAAGATAATTAAAACTAGAGAATATTCTTGCTATTCATTTCTTTTGAGCTGAATGATTTGGTGTACGTGTGAAATTGTTTTACATTTTAGCAAGGTTTTGTATAAACAGAAACACATAATATTTTATAGATTTATTTTAGCATGATTGAAAACTATGGTTTTTATATAGAAATCTTTCGAAAAGAATTAAAGAAGCCAATAAATAAATACAGTACCGAAAAACGAAATATGATTAGTTGTAGTTTTCATTGGTATATTCATGACAAATTATTTTATTTAGTTTGAATAAATTCTGAAATTGGAATTTTTATTAAAAAAATTAAATATATTTAAATTTTAAATGAAAAAAAATTTGACGAATAGATGGCGCTTTATAATGAGTCAGAAAAAATGGGCGTGTATATGTGTTCTTTTTTATGTAATCGAATAGCAGCTGCCTAAATAGCCAATTTAATGTTCATCCTATGTTTATTAACAGCTTTCATATGGGGTATAACAAATTGGTATTTGAAAGAAGGTTCAACAGGTTTACAAAAAATTCACTACGATAATCGAATCAAACAATTTGGTGCAGAAATTTGGTATTTCTTTACTAATGCAAAAGTAATAGAAAATATTTATTACAATTAAAATTACTATTGTTTGTTTTGTTTATATAGTATTGGGTTCCATTTTTATTGAATCAATGTGGTTCTGTACTTTATTATTATAGTCTTTCAAAAACTGGTATTATTTCTTATTTTGAAAATTTAACTTTTTCGAAATTATTTTTTTCATTAGATATCTCAACAGCTGTACCTGTAACAAATGCTTTAACACTTGTAGTCACTTATGTATGTGATGTTATTTCTCATCCACAATTATTAAATTCCAGTAAAATATCCGTCTTATTTTCCTTAAAAATCACATTCAAATTAATTCTATTTCAGGATTTGTACTTGGTATGCTATGTGTTTCAAGTGGAGTGGCTCTTTGTGTTCTTTCCAAAGACCATTAGATATTTCTGCTTATATGTGATCTATATATGTTTTTTACAATAACCTTTTGCTTATATTTCAAAATTTGTACTATTATTTAAAGCACAACAATTGCTTTTTTTCTAGATCACAATGTTCAATAATATTAGTAACCGAACATTTTCTATCATTCGTCATTGTTTAAGACCATCATTATCTATTCAAATACAAAATGCATCAACAAGTAACAATTCAGATATTTTTGTTTTTGATAATATTTTTTTATTATTATTATAGAAGTTCGATTTAATTATGAAGATGCATTTGATCTCGAATCTCAACTCACTGATGATGAACGAGCTGTACGTGATCAATTTCGTGATTATTGTCAAAAGAAATTAATGCCAAGAATTATCGAAGCAAACAGAAAAGAGAGTAAGTTTTTATTTTTAATCTTAGATTTGTTTTTATGGAATTATTTACTGTAGTTTTTCATCCGGAAATAATGCGTGAATTAGGTGAACTTGGTGTTCTTGGACCCACTATTCACGGTTTTTATTTTATCTTTCTTTCTTTTCTTATAATTAATTAAAAATTTAAAAATATAGGTTATGGTTGTGCTGGTATTTCTTATGTTGGTTATGGTTTATTAGCTAGAGAAATTGAACGGTAGAAAAACATAGTTTTTACATATAAAATATTGTTTGTTTTCCTATTAATAGTGTCGATAGTGGTTATCGTTCTGCATTTAGTGTTCAATCATCACTAGTTATGTTTCCAATTAATGAGTATGGAACTGAAGAACAAAAAGATAAATATTTACCAAAACTAGCTACCGGTGAATTAATTGGCTGTTTTGGTTTAACTGAACCAAATCATGGTTCTGATCCCGGTTCTATGCAAACAACAGCACGATGGGATGAAAAACAACAAGTTTATATACTGAATGGCACTAAATCATGGTTGATTTTTAAAAAAAATTTATATATCAATAAATTTAATGATTAAATATTTTTAAGGATTACTAATTCTCCTATAGCTGATGTTGCTGTTGTTTGGGCAAAATGTGATGATAAACAAATTCGTGGATTCATATTAGAAAGATCCATGAAAGGTTTTTCAACACCAAAAATCGAAGGAAAATTTTCATTACGTGCTTCAATTACTGGACAAATTGCTATGGATGATGTTCATGTACCAAAAGCAAATTTATTACCAAAAGTTCAGGGTTTAAAAGTATGAATTCAACTAAATTCAAATTCATATTAACAATTAGTTGTCTATTTCTTAGGGTCCATTCGGTTGTTTGAATAATGCTCGATATGGTATTGGATGGGGAGCATTAGGTGCTGCTGAATTTTGTCTTCATGCTGCTCGCCAATATACTGTTGAACGGTAAGAATAATCCATTGTATGGTTCTGTTTAATTTGTTTTTTATCAAATAGAAAACAATTTGGTCGACCATTAGCACAAACTCAATTAATTCAAAAGAAATTTGCTGATGCATTAACTGAAATTACACTTGGTCTTCAAGCATGTCTCCGTGTTGGTCGATTGAAAGATGAGAATCGGTATGATTTAAATGAAATGACAAATGTTAGAGACAACTAAGATACCATAATATTTATTTATTTAGGGCAGCACCTGAAATGATATCATTAATTAAACGAAATTCATGTGGTAAATCACTTGACATAGCACGTCAATGTCGTGATATTCTTGGTGGTAATGGAATCTCAGATGAATATCATATTATTCGACATGTCTTAAATTTGGAAGCTGTCAATACATATGAAGGAACACATGATATTCATGCATTGATACTTGGACGAGCTATAACCGGTTTACAAACTTTTAGTTAATCAACAGCACAATCAGTCATGTGATCGAGAACCTGCTTGTGAGAAAGAAACTGGATGATCAGTAGTTTTCGAGCATTGTTTTTCACCTTTTTTTTCTTTTTATGAAGTAAATATTTTATTTTTTCGATGCATTAATCGATCTATTTCAAATGAATTCAAGTATCAGATGAGACCTAATGATGTATAAAATAGATGACAAGCTGTTGTCCATAAGTTCTTTGTATACTAAAAAAGAAACATAACATTGTTATATTGGAAGTAACAAAACTAGTTGCATCAAATCAGGTAATACTATTTTCATGAGCTATGATAAGTATATTCTAATTACTAAATTAACACACAAATATCAGTTATTTTTTATTTTGACAATCTCTTTATTTATTGAATTTTTCATGTATATCTATGTAGTGTCTTTGATCAGTACTCTAACTTGATGACTTCAACAGTTGAATCACCTTTGCATTGGAATTATTGGGCAACTATAATTTATATTTTTGGAATGTTTGGATATCTAACCATCGATACGATTAATTATTTATTTGCACCAGTTGATGATGATTTCATTCTTTTTGTTCATACTTGTCTTACTATTCTATTTGTAATTGATGCCATATTATATACAATTGATTGGTATATGACTGCTGTTAGATTACGTGAGAATAAAGATGAACCAGTACACTATCGATCCGAATTAATTGCATGTATTTTTCAAAATCTTGGTAGTTATCTTTATTTACTTAGTGCATTATTACTCTTTGATAAATCTGCGTACATCGAATTAGTTTTATTATTTCAATTTTTTGGTACTACAGCTTTCGTCATTGAATCATGTTTTGTATTTCTTGGATGGCGTATTTCATTTCGAAGAAAACCTTCCACTAATCCAAAACGTGGTTGTGTTTCTCAAGTAAAACTAAAATAAAGATAACATAAAAAAAACTTGTTTTTTTCCATACATATTTAGGATGTTTCTATGTGGGCACATATATTTTATATCATTGCTAGTTTACTTTATCTATGTGCAACATCTTTAGCCTATCGTATTTATTCACATTTAAATATTATTCATCCAAGTGGTGTACTTATCTTATTAATGTTAGGTGATTTTTTCTATTTATTTGATGCCTATCTTTACTATGAATGTTGGAAACGAGATAAACAAGAATACGATGCAAATACAGAACAACAAAATCTAATGCAACTCAACGTAGTTAAACAATTAACAACAGAAAATTACTCATATAATCATTCAATTGATGAGGATAGTTAAAATAAACTTCAATACTTTCATTCTTCCCTTTGTTTGTAAAACCATCTAATACGAACTTGTTATTTCTTAATATACAACCATATATGACATTTTTTTTCGAAAATTAATATACATACAATTTTGCGATAAGCTAATGTGAATGAAAAAATATATAATTATTAACACTTCATACATACTACAAGGTTATGCTATATGATAAGTTGATAAAAAATAAGACTGTGACAGAAAAAAAAATAAAAAGGTTACGACACTCGGTATTCCCAGGCGGTCACCCATCCAAGTACTAACCGAGCCCGACGTTGCTTAACTTCAGTGATCGGACGAGAACTGGTGTATTCAACGTGGTATGGCCGTAACCG
>CAJNOI010000011.1:41712-74609 GCA_905250115.1 Adineta steineri | reverse complement strand
TGATCGGACGAGAACTGGTGTATTCAACGTGGTATGGCCGTAACCGGTTTTTATTCAATAACTTTTTCACACGTATTCGAATCGAACTCGTCAATTACAATGTAATTTCGTAATCTTTGTAAGAAATCTTGATCATCAGGTGACTAATAAAGATTTTTAAACTTAATAATTAGTTATATGCATCATAATATAAATTGTAGCAATACAGGCACTATTCAAGATTTCAAAGTAAATTCATTTGATCAATTACTTGTTGAATAGAACATACAATTAAATTATTATATATATAATTACAATAACTTAGCTTTACATTCTTAGTTATTAAAGTTTAATTCCATGTAATACTTTCAGAAATGAAAGCGATTGTTAATATTCATGAACTTCTATTATTCTCCTTTTGATGCATTCAACAATTTAAGAACTATCAAGTTGACATGATAAATTGATTAAAAATTCTTTTTAAATAATAATGAAACTTAAATATTTCTTTTCAAAAAAAAATCTTCACTTTATATTCTTTTTTTTTCGTTTAAATATAATCAAACATGAATATAATTTGATATTTCAATAAAACTCTTCTCAATCAAGTAGTCTTGGTTGTATATGTAAAGATCATTTTCTCGCTAAATATGAGCTTCTTTTTTACAAATAAAAAGCTAATTAGAAGTAAGAACTTTTTGTATTTATTCTTAAGTGACATTTTTTGCTACTTATTATAAATAATTCAAAGTCTGTACTCATTGAAACGCTAAATATTATAATAAAGATCATGTGAAGTTTCCTCGAGTCTCCCTCTCTGTAGTTGACATTACACTTAGACATTATTTTATCATAATGAATTTTATATAAAAAAGAAAATTTCTAGACAAGAACGTAATTATCTTTTTTTTCTAGCTTGAAGTATTCTGTTTTAATGAAGTTTATAATTATAAGAATGTCATTATGAATCATATAAATTTAGACAGAGAAGAAACGCTTTCCATATACGGTTTACAAACATATTTTTATTTTAAAAATCATGTAAAATACTAAAAGTCATACTAGATATCTGTCACTACATAATGTCATGTCTTTCTTTTCCTTTTTTCTTCATGAATTTTTCTATTAAATAGTTCTATATGACTTTAATTCTTTGACAAGATTGTTAAATTATTCCACAATATAATTTTATTTTTCTCTTTTCATATACACATGACTTAGAAATATTACATTCCAGTATTATAATCCAATAGAAATAAAAAGCGGTGTTTTTTCTTTTTATTACAAAAAAAAGAATTTTATATTAAAATCATCAGCGAGATAACAAAATTAACATGTCTGGAATTTCTTTTCTTTAATCATAAAAAAAACTAAGTTTGATGAATATTTCAGAATTCTTTTTTTTTCCTATATAGAAATGATATTAAATGCTATTTTTCATTGTAGAGTATTGCACACATCATCTTCTTGAATTTTTTGAATACGATGTCTGTTGGTGAAGAATTTTCTTTTAAAATACCGTGTTTATTTCCGATGAACGAGACAATAAATGATACAAGAAATTCAAATATTATATTAGAACCTCCACAATCAGTTTTAATTGCTTTTCATGTTGGTCAAATAGTTAGTATTTTTTGTATTATATTTGGTATTCTTGGAAATACTGTACTTATATTTGCTATTTATCGTTCATCATTTTCTCGTTTTTCCTATGGTTTACTTCTATTTTTTATTGCTATATTCGATATCGTTCGTTTAATTTCTACGGCATATTATTATCTTCTTCAAGCACAGCTTATACCATTAAATTTATTAACTGCAACTATTTATATATTTTTCTATCGATATTCAAAAAATATTACAAATTGGTTGAAAGTATTTTTAGCAATTGAAAGATTACTTGCTGTTAAATATTGGATTTCAAATCGTTATAATATTAATTCAAAAAATACAACAAATATTCAACGTTCAAGACAAAAACGTATATTATATTTAATTTTATTCTTATTTATTTGTACTTTAATTAGTCAACATCCAAATTTAATACCGAATCGTTATCTATCAATACATCTTGATCCTGTTCGTTTATTTCTTATGGCTATACCTAATCCTAATTTTTATTATGGTCAATATTTATTTGATGGTGCTTTATTTATTATTATGAGTTATATTATCATTGATGATCTTTTACCAGTAACATTATTAATTATTTTTAATACAATTCTTCTATATAAACTTCGACATTTACCATCGATTACAAGTCAAAAAATAGCAGAATCAATATGGATTCTTCTTTTTCTTACTGTATTTTCAATATTTGTTGCACCACGTTCATTTATTGTCTTTTGTAATCTCTACGTTGATCCAAAAGATGTTAATAATACAATTATTGCAATAGTATTTCATACATTTCAAGGTAATATTATTTGTTTTTTGAATTTTTAATATTATCTTATTTGTATCCTTAGGTCTTGAAATGTTAAATCATGCAATTACTGGTTATGCATGTTTTTTAAGTTGCCGAAGTTTACGAAAAACTCTTCTAGATTCTATTCATACGATCTGTAAACAATTACAAACGAAATCACATAGAAGAGACAATCCAACAGCACTGTATATCATTGAACCATCTAATATTGTCTCAAAACGACCGTAACATTTTTCAAAATTTCTATTTTTCTTTTAAAGAATTTATTACAGTCTGTGAATTATTCTAACTTTGTATTGTATTAGATATGATCAATAAATTTTCATTTATAAGTTTTATGTATCATAGATGCATACGTCATAGATTGATATAATTTGTTTTATTCAGAACATATATTGTAACTAGTATCATCAATTTTATCTTACATGTCTGATAAAGATAATGATATCATAAATCATTACCAATCTTCTTTCTATGAAAAGTTGACTAATGGAGTGTTGGTGACATATGAGTTAGACAACAACTATTTTAAGAATAAGATAAAATTAGAAACCGAATAGATGTTTATTTATTTATATATTGAAAAAAAAACATAATTCAAAAACTTGGCATTTACATACTCATATATTAGCTGTTTCAGTTTAATTTGATTGTTTTCATGATGATGTTGGATTATGTTGTTCTGATAGTTTACGTGTAAATGTTGCTTTATAAATAACATCATCGGATTTATTTTTCGATATTATTGTTAATTTATTTATTGGTATATCTTCTTGTGTTACTTTATATTCATTTTTATTGAATATTTCTAATGTATTTTTGGTTTTATTTAAATAATTTTGACTATGATTGAATATATATTCTTTGAATCGTTTAGAATTTAATTGAAAAAATTCATAAATTTGTCTTAATAATTGACCGTATAGAGATAATACACGACGATTACATACATAAACAACGAATATAAATAAACCAGGCGTTGCATTAAGAAGAATAAATAAATATTTAAATGTTGCAGCAAGATAACGTTTATAATTTTCTTGACCATCAGGTAAAATAATCAAAATAAAACCAATTGTCCAACCGAAACCAGCTAATACAGCCATACGCATATAAATTTTAACATCATATTCACCGGGTACAACTTGATTTTTACGTTGAAATTTATGTTCAACATGAACACGTACTATAAGAAAATCAAAATAATAAAACAAAAAAAGGAAAGAATCGAATTTCGTTTTACCATTTTTTAAAGCTTGTCGAATGCTTCGAACAGTTAAGGTATAAAAAATAAAATTTATAATAAGAATAATTGCCACCGGACATCCGAATAATATTAATCGCATTAGAGCTGATTCAATCCAACATCCTAAAAGTCATAATTAGAACAGTATTATATTATCTTTTGATATAATTAGTTCGATTATAGATAGAATAAACTCTACTAACCTTGTAATGGCGTATCGTTTTTAGTTCGAAAACATACATCGTAACATCCACGAAAAAATCTTCCATAACATGGTTTTAATGAAGCATTTTTTGCATCTAATATAATTCCAATTAAAACAATAATACCAGGCATACCCCATGCATATAAAGCATAAAATGGTAAGCGTTCATGAATATCACGAATGTAAAGTGAAAAACCTTTATGAAATGTTTTCCAAAGATCAAATGCCATAACATTCATCCAAAAGAAACTAGCCAAATAGAAAAAATGTATACCTAATGCAAATATTAAACAAACACTTGATCTTGTCATTGTTATTAAACTTTGACTTAAAAATAAAGCTTCACCTATCATTAAAGCAATAATTAAATTCATTGTATTACATCCAGGTAAATTACGTAATGAAGAAAATAATACAAAGGTAATTAAAGTTATAGCTAATGCACATATAGAAAGAAATGTTGCTATTGTTGAAAGAATTCCAGGAGCTTTTTCAACAAAACCAGGTGTTTTTCCACTATTTGTTTGATTATAAGTATCATGTTTACATACAACAACATATAAATCTGGTCGATAATCATCATAACGATATTCACGATTTGTATATAAACGACCAGTACGTTTAATTCGCATTGAAAAATTTTTATATTGAATTACTTCACAAAGTGCAATACGCATAACAAGACTATCAGGACAACGACCAACTATTCGCGGTTGACGATTACATACAGATACTAGTTTATTTGTTGAAGTTGGATTTGATGATGAAGAATTATCAGTAATTTGTGGCTAAATAATTAAAAGTTATCTCTCTTTTTCTTATTATTTATATGTGTAAAGATCTAGTTGCTAATTCGTTCTCGTCACTGTAACAGAAATTAAATTTAAACATTATTACCGTTTGTCCTGTAGATGTTTGTGATTGTGTTAATGTTGAAATTAGGAATAGATAAACATAATCACCACTTTCATATGTTGTTTCAAGTTCAGGTATCTCAACAACATAATCAATTTCACCATCTGCACGTACACGTCGTTTTATAATACCATTTCTTGATTGATACATTACATCTGAATCACTACAAAATTCATGTTGAGTTTTATTTCTATCAGAAATAATTGATAATGTTTCAACTTTCATTGAATAATTATTACATAAATCAAGTACAACATGAAATTCAGATGCAAGTAAAAGAAGAGTAACAACATGTAAACTTGTTAATGTATCATTTGAATCTTGAAATCGATCATTTATTGTAAAATAAAATTTTATTGTCACAGATTGATTATTTAAAAGTGCATTTCTAATAATAGTATGTGATGAATTATGTGGAAGAATTCCTGATGTACTTTCATTATGGACAGTAGAATTTTTCATTAAATTACTAATTAAATGATTATTATCTTGATTTACATGATAACGCGTTTTAGTAATACGTTCATAATCAATACCAAGATAGTCTAAAGAAATAAAAATTCTTAATAATCTATCTTGTAATCAAATGTATAAACTTACTATGTAATGTATGATGAAGTATTTGATTCCAGTTAGTAGTACAAAGTTCATGCATACGACCGTTAAGACGTTTAGAATAATTCCCTCTTTGATAATGATCACTTGGTGAAATATTCAATATCAATGATAGATCAATATCACTCATAGGTTTATGTACATTTGGAGTTTTTCTACTATCATCTGGTATACATGCAGTACCATTATATGTATGATTAGGTTCTTGACAATACATATCACGACATTGACCTGTTGTTGGATCAAATAATTGTCCAACTTGACAATATCCATTGTCCAAATAAACAACTTGATTTCCTATACAATAAAAAATTAAATTTCAACAATTAAATTATTACTCAATATACCTTGCATAATTTGAAATGATGTTGTACCATCATCTCTAAAATTCATGAGTAATGTTAAAGATTGAGGTACATTAGCACGATTACGAGCTTGTTTTACATCTGATATATTTATATCATCAGATGGATTTCTAATTTCGCTTGGAATTGATAACAGACTAGAAGAGCTTACTTCATTCAGTTGTTTTATAAACACAAATAAATATATAAATATAAATATCATTATTATTGCATATTAAGAGAAAAACAATTTTATTATCAACTTCCAAAACAAATTATTTCGTATTGCTTGCTTTTGCTAGATAGATTATTGCAATATACGAATGCAAACAGATGTATCTTATTCACATGACAGTTGATTCATTTTATATACATACATGCATGTTCGTATCTTATGAAATCATTAAGTCAGAGTTCGAAAATATCTATGAATTAAAGATACTCTATTGTACTTCAAACATTTGATAGATCCAATCAGATTATAATCTATCATATCTTCGAAAAAAAATGAAAATAATAAATATCATAAGACACATAATAAATATTACAATTTTTTGATAAGAAAATGATCTATATCAAACATGAAACGTCAGTATCTAGTTTATTTCCCCAAAGTCAAATATACATGAATTTTTTTTATCATTTTTGTTATATGACAAACAAAAAACGTGTAGAGTATTTTATATTTGTATTCTTTTTACCGTATCGTAATATATAGCTATATTATGACAGCTATTAAAGTGATAAGTTACGGTTCTTTACGGTCGTAAATAGTATGTCTTTGTATTCAATTGATTGTAATATATTGAAAAGAAGAAGAAGAAAAAAAAATGAGAAAATTATTATATTATTGATAGTAGTGTTTATTGAAATTTTACGAAGATTTTTTTCTAAACTATATGTCTTGATAAATTTTATGTCCTTGTATATTTACCAGTATTAAGCTAATAATAAGTATTATTGACTGGCAAGTTGATGCAAAGCAGCACATCAATCGATGTTGAAAAGTACACAAACGTCTGTTGCCATACATATAACTTCCATCAACGAATATTTTATTTAACCCTCGACAGTACACCAGATTTCGATTGTTCGAAAGAAAGAAAAATCGTTTTTTGCGCTTATCATTAAGTACGCAATTATCGATTTGCAATTGTATGTGTTTGCCGACGGTCGACAAGATTGAGTCACTATGAGTCATAGATATTTTCTCGTTATTCTCTAAGAATGTAAGTCTAATGTATATATATATATATACATCAAGTGTATGAATGGCAATAACAAGCTAATTGAATATAGACGATATGTCTAATAACTGTCAAAATAACACTGAAGTTCGTTTTTCATGCTGAGATCAAACAGAGATATTGCATATACTAATGGTAATACTTAATATACATATAGATAATATCCTGAGTATGTATGTGTATATATATACATACTATTTTTTATTCGTTTGATCCTGTGAATGAGCGTGAGTGTGCTTTTTATTTTATCTTTCATTACTCTCGTCATATACATTTTTACGAGTTGCACATCACACATGGTCGATGCCAAAAAATCCATATTCTCGTTTATTCGTTTCTTTTTTTTTTCTCACATTCTTTATGTAAAGTCAAGGCCTTTACGAAAAGTATAAGAATAAAAGTCAATATTATAAAGATATTTCCTTCCTTCTTTATGTCTTTTTCTTTTATCTACTTCTTATTCTTATAGACAAATCTATTGTGTTCAATATTACCAATTAAGTGTAAGTATATGCATATTGATCTTACTTGATCCTCGAAAATGAAAATTGAAAATTGTAATTACACCATTATGACTTCATACATACATACTATTTTTTTTCTTTTTCTTTACTTTTTTTTTTGACATATACACACAGTCAGTGGGAAAGAACGAGAAAAAAAGAAAAAAAGAATCTAGAATATAAGTGAACTTTGTTTTAAAAAAAAAACCCGTCGGTCTCTTATAAATGTTGTGTAAATGCACTCAATACTAATCGAAACAAAGACGAATACTAAGTAGTACTGAGTGAATAGCGCAGCATGACACTCGTTGCTTCCGGTCATAAGAATGTAAAATCTGATAAAGATCGGTAATAGCAAAAAGAAAAAAAAAGATTGTTGACCGATGCCTGCAAAAAAAAATAACAGAAAGAAAAAATAAATAAATTTTACACACATCTTTGTATTCGAAATGGATACTACTGTATATTTTCATCTCATCTTCATTATTTTCGTTTCTCCTTCTTCTTCTCCTTTAGATTCTGTAAAAAAAACTGGCATGAAAAAGCGCGAGAAAGAGAGAAAGTGCCCATTTATACACTAATCATGAAGTTTCGCTGTTGCAAACTATTGCTCTTTACCCTTCTTCCTTTCGTTCCATTCCTTTTATGCTGTCTTCGCTATGACGTTTACTCGATCTGTTCTGTTCTCTCTCTCCTTCTCTCTCTCTCTCTCTCTCTCTCTCTCTCTCTCTCTCTCTCTCTCTTTGTCTTTGGTATTCTCTTCTCTCAACTACTACTATACGCTATGCACGCATAATAATATCTACATTCTACACACACACACATTTTACATCTTCTCATCTTACAACACGCTTCGTTGTGCATTCGTTCTTGTTTTTTTTTCCTTTAAAGTTTTTTTTTATATGAAAATAAAAAAAATACATATGTAACTATTAATAATCTTGATTCCTTTAAGATATAAATAGCAATGCCAAGCATGGATTCAAATTCATCTTGTTATTCATCATCAGGATCATCAACATCTTCTCTATCATCTCCACGAGTACCAATAACTGATATAGTACTACAACAACAACAACAACATCAACCAATGAGAATACCATCAACACCAACTGCTAAAACATCAATAACACAATCGCATGTATGTGTTACACGGTATAAAACAGAATTATGTCGACCATTTACAGAAACTGGTAAATGCAAATATGGTGATAAATGCCAATTTTCACATGGAATAAAAGAATTAAGAATTTTGATGCGCCATCCAAAATATAAAACAGAATATTGTCGTACATTTCATACAAGTAAATAATAACTTTATTGCTTATTATTAAAAATGAATCGTTTTTCAAAATAATTTCTAGCTGGTTATTGTCCATATGGACCTCGATGTCATTTCATTCATGATACTCATGAAGCACGAACAGCAATAGACACAGATGATTCATCAACTTTACGACGACATTCCGATGTACGAACAACTCAATCACCACAAAAATCAACAGCAAGGTATTTATTTAACATAATTTTAATTATAAAAAAAACGAATCTTTTTCTCTCTCTATATATATTTATATACATATAGAAATCGTATGAACAGTGATTATACAACATATTCAGATCAATCTCATAATTCGTCAAAATTTCCTTTTTCATTTGAAGCACTTAATCAAGCTTTACTTTCTTACGATACTGGTGATGTTTTTCAACAACAAAATCAACAGATTTATCCATCTATATTATCTCCTATAGCAGATACATTTACACGTCGTACATTTTCATTATCATCATCATCGAATAGCAGTTTAATTCCACAATATATTTAAGTTCGTTTTCAATTCTTCTTTCTTCTTCTTTTTTAATTTACCGTCCGTTTCGTTTGCTCTCGTGCTTTATATACATAAATATTTATAGATATATGTTCTTTATTTCTATCTTCATCTTTTTGTTTTGTTTTAAAACTACTTCATTCATACAATACTACATACGGTGCTCGTTTACACTACTACCATTGTCCGGCAATCATACACGTCTTATCAGACATTACATATGATGCTTCGCACAGCATTTTCCAATTTGTACGCATGCCAAAAGAACCTATAATCGTACGCGTTCTGAATGAATATGTATGCGTATGTGTGTGTGTGTGTGTGTGTGTGTATGTATGCGTGCGTGGGTATATTAAGAATGATAATGATATCTTCTTTGTCAAGAACAGTGACTGATGCGCGAGGGCACTAATAATAATAATAATAAAACTAACGAATACGTGTTGGAAGCCGATGGCGGTTATATGCATCAAATTGAATAGGTATACATATGATAATGATCTAATTTGTTAGTTTTTGTATTAAACCTTAGGGCAATATTTGAATTTGATAGATAAGAGAAAAAAAAGGAATAAAGATGGAATATTATTTCTTATTTTAATAATGTCTAAAAATAAATAAAGAATTCAAATTTTTGTCTGCTAACAATTTTTCTTTTTTTTTCATAACATACATTTACTATACTTTTTAATCTCAATTGCTTTCCTTCATATATGTACGGAACACATATATCCATACATACTTATAAGAAGGTTTGATGATTGGTAGAATAATATTCTTGCTTCAGGTGTACATGTACACTTTTGATTGAAACATGTCATCAGTATTGAAATCTATATACGGGAAGAAAAGGTGATGAAAGACAAACATCATCATGCATGCACATACACATAAGATGCATTTTATTTTACTATACTTCAAAATTTGAAGGGTTTCTTTTTTCTTTCTATTGAAACTTTTTTTTTGCTCGTCTAACAAGATGTTCAGAATTTATTTCAAGATCGTACCATTTCTTCTTTTTCTTTTCTCTTTTACCCAGCGATAAATATGTTTTCGATAATATAAACATTCATCATGATGTGTATGTCATTGACGTTTTACGTAGATCATTAAAAGCCAAAAAAGGAACTATCTAATGACAATGAAAGACATCGACTTGTTCATTAATTGATAGAGAAATTATCCGATAACGATGATAAAAACCTTCTCGTTGTCCTTGAGAAAACATATTAGTTGGTTGATTCATCAATTATGCGTACTATCAGAACGATAATGAAGAAACGTGACATGGATACTAAATATCAATGAATAGAGATAAACTTATCAACAAAACACCAAAGCCTAACATCGACTAATGTACTACATAGATCATAAATTTTGTATCGATATCAAATAAGAGATTGTAAAATTTTATAACACTTTATTATTTTTTTTGTTGTATGTATCAATGATAATATATATAGATGAGAATAAATTAATAGCAATTTCATATTTATAAAAATACGCATCAATAACATTGAATATACTATATTACGCATCATCAATTGATGCGTTATAATACACGATAATTTATTAGATAAATATAATCTATAGTTTTCTTTTTAATATAAATGTAATAAAGAGTTGAGTTCATTGTCTTTTTTACCATAGTGTAAAACATTTATAAGTTGATCTAATCAACTGGAAATAATTTCTTTTTAACACATGACATTGAATAAACATATTATTTGTATGAATTCAACGAACACTCTTCTATTGATTAAGTGACAAATAAATAGAATAAATTTTTTTAATAATATTTATAATGAATGAATTCACGAAGGATTGAATTATCAACAGATGTCATGCATTGACAAAAAATAAAGACGGTCAATCCTTGTATTCATTATTATTTGATCATGAAATTTCCAATACTAATTTTCTATATGTAAAATAAAATAAAAAATTAAACTTTGTTCTCATTTTTATCTTTAAAATGTCTGAAAGTATAGCATTTCGACCAAAGAATTCTGCAAGTCAAACAAAACTTATCAGTCAATTAGAACGTCAATTTACTACTATTACACAATTATTATATACAACAAGTGTACCTGGTGCTTTACTCGATCGACAAGTATTACCTTATATCGCTGATGATATTATTTTTAAAGATCCATGGCAAGAAGGTGGCAATAAACAACTCTATAGAATTGGAATGAAGGGTAATTTATTTAAATTTTTATTTTTTAAATTTAATTTTTATAGGTTTTCATAATATGTTTCATTTTACATTCGATACCTTCCAATTAAATGTTAAATTAAATGATGATGGAATGACAGGACGTTGTATTGTTGATGGTATCATGAATTTACAACAATTTTCATGGATTTATACATATCCATTACGTTCAATATTTGTTTATGAATTTCGTTTAATAAATAGTCAAAATATTGATGAGCCACAATTTGAAATATTTCGACATGAAGAAATGTGGTTCGTTTGCTGTTATTATTTGAATTTTTATTTTATAAATTTAATAATCTCTAATATTTTAGGTCGTTTGCGGATATGATCGATGGAATACCTGGTGTTGGTTGGTTATATAAAAATCTTTTTCGTCGTGGATTTGGTTATTTTTTTGTTGGTCTTTCAGCTATAAGTTGTGTTGTTCATGATCGGTTTATTCAAGCAACTAAGAAAAAAGAGTGACACTATGATACATTGTGAATATAAAAATTAAACCCTGTGATGATTTTTTTATATTTATTCATGCTAGTATAACTACAAAATATTAATTCGTACTTCTTTTTATTTACAGATTATTTTTGCTTTATATGAAATTTATTAAATATTTGAAATATAAATTATGAAGTAAAGCAGGAGGAGGGGGATGTAGTACAGTCTTTTATGTCAATTCAATGGCTAAATGACCTTGTTATTCTATTGTTTTCTAAGACAATCATAAATGTTCAGCAATGTCTGAAAACCATGAAATCGTCATTTTGTTATTTCTTGGAAGATTAATTTATTATAGAAAAATAAATGAATTATTATAAATAATATTTACTATATTTCAATATGTAAGGGTTTTGTTTAGATTTTTACAGTGTATGTAAGTCAATATTAAATCCATTCGATTTCACTGACTAACAATAATATATTTATCGAATAGTTAATAAGTTTGTATATTACCTATGAGTGGTTAATCACTCGAAATCTTTTGCTCATTTATGGATTTAAAATAATGAAAAGAAAAGTTGATACAAAATTATTTGTATTGAAGGTGGCTGTGGGTGTGGGTGAGTGTTTGGAAAGAATAAGAGCACGTCACCTACATTCTCTTTTATGAGATAAAACACATAAACCCAAAACTCATAATACTAGTTCTCATACATATCCTCGAAAGGAATATTTTAAAGAATTTAGAGCTTTATTTAGCTTGTATTGTCTTTTAATAAATTTTTTTACCATAATGATTTTCAGGGTGTGGATGAGGGTGTGAATATGATACTTATACCCACACTCATCCCTCAAAATGGTCTTCGTACTTGTATTATAACAAATGAACTCACTAAAGCACCAACAGAATGAACATTTTGAAAAACGATTAGTTCGTCTCATTCCAAATCTCTATCAATGTATTCTCACTCAGCTTAATTCATTAACTAAATAATAATATTACATTATACTTATTTTGCGTGTTGTTTTTTTCTTATAAAATATCAATACACTCGCTTCTCAACTAACATGTTTTGATTTAGTCTGCCGATGCCATCAAGAAAGCTTTTTCTTTAAAAGATTTTTATTATTTCGAGATTAAATAAAAATGAAAAAGCAGAATTCAATTAACGTGATCCATTTCGTACAAATGCAATTTTTCACACTAAAGGATGCTGTTGTATATCTTGATTTTGCGCTTTCAACGATTTTCGTAACTTGAGCATGTAAATTAATTGTATAACCTGTCAAATAAATTGTTTGAAATAAAAAAAAGTGAGAAATGATAAAAGAATCTTGATCAAACAACTATCGGAATTTTTAAAGAAGGCGTGTGGAAGAAAACATTTCTTATGTCTTCTTTAAAAATTCCGATGGTAGTACAACAAGAAACTGATTCTCAACGATTCGCGATCAGTTTCGTGCGGTACTGTGCGATCCGGGACTCAAAAATATTTACATACCCATAGTACCAGATTACTCAAGTCAATTACCAGCATAATTTTATTAATAACATCGAGAGAAAATGATACATCGTGATGTTGATGGGTATCATACGTAAATGATTGTTTAATAAGAATAATCTTAAACAACCCAGCTGCAAAACCGAAGATCATCCAAATGACATCAAGCCATAGGAACTATTTCGTAAAAAATAATCGAGGTAGAGATTTGCACTGAATCAAAATTAATTCGTTACTCACTATTAATATGCCAGTATAATCAAGCTGAATTACAAAATAAAGTGTAACACATTCCATAGCCATGTAGAAAGCATCTATTAGAATGAGAAAGAATTGTTTCGTCATCGACGACGAAGTTAATTTTCAAATGAATTTTCATCAAGAGATTGAAAACTCTGAGAACCTGATCACATTTTCTGTTGTACACTCGTGATCGTCAATAAAATCAACTTACTTTCGTGAAAAATTTGGTCCAGTTTATTAAATTTTTCATTAGTTATTGTCATGAGATCCCTATTGTATGTGTTTACTTGAGATACCAGTGTGATGTTCTCGAGAATAAAGTAGAATATACCTATTCCCTATATATATATACACAGTGATTTTTCATTGCAATAAGTACTTATATAATGATATTTACCATCGAAATCAGGATTAAAATAATTATGATTTTTCGTTGAGACTGTATAAGAGGATTGAAATGAATGATATTTCGTGCGCTCAGCATTTTCTTCTTTTCAAATGCAGATTTATGTCTATAATGTAACACACACACACGATTTTATCTAATGTCTAGAATTACTTGAGTAAATCAATTTATATTTTTTCAAAACAACAATCAATAGTATGTAATTGAATCAGAGATAAGAAAATACCTTGGTGAATATTCCTAACATACAGTTTTTTAACTGCTTCAATCATCGTGGTAAAATCTATATATTAATCTTAGAAGATCATTTTCACAGCTTAACTTGAATTTAAACAAAAAGATATACATAATGGTAGCATGATTACTTCAATTGATGAATCATTTTCTTTCTGATTGTATGATAATTAAGTTAGTAATTCTATCTGTGTGAACAGTTTTCGACAATTAAAAGTTAATATTTACTAATTCAATAAATTTCATTATTGATTTGATTAAACATAAAAAAAAAGTTTCATTTGCATTTTATTAAACAGATTTAAAAAAAGAATTTTTGACATAGACTGAAATATAAATATAAATTAGATTGATAAAAATAGATTTATTAAAAAGTTCTACGTGATTATTAACTTTTGTTTATCGAGAAAAAATATAATCATGATCAAAAAGGCTTTGAAAGGATGGTTAATATAAGTGTATATTATCCTTTTTGATTATACGCTTGCCTTGGCTCGTTCGCTTCTATATTCTTTATTCAGACGCACAATATTAATTTTTATCACACCTTTTCTTTTATTCTTTCGATGAATATGATCATGGTTGACTGAGTTACGTACAATAGGGAGTGCATAATTATGTAATCTTCAATAATCTGAACAAATTTCTAATAAAGTATATTTTATTACAACCCTGAGCATCTGATTTAACAATATAAAACTATATCAGCTGTATCTTATAAAATATGTGTTGGATTCCATTTCATCGATGCGTGTCACTATTTTACAAAATAATACTGTTATTTGGCTGTGTTGTCTATCTTATATTAATACTAAATGTTTTATTAAAAAAACCAAAACATGTTCCATTGTTTAAAAATAGATTTGTTGTATGGAGCAATGACTTTCACATAAGGTATTACAAACTTTATAATAATTATTAGTTTGAACTTACCCAGGACGGTCATTCCGATCATCAGAAACGACATCTTAAGCGGCCTAAAACGACTATAAAACGGCGTTTTACTGCCTTATTTTTAGTCGTATTTCAGCGTAATCCGTCAACCCAGAATACGGGCTGTTTTTCGCCGTATTTTACCGGTTTACCACATTTAAGGCCGTTTACGTCGCCGTTGTCTTTGCCCTGGGTGCCATGAAAGTAAGTGAGAATTATTTGAATGAATTTCCTATTTTTCAAAAATAAATTAAATTAATCGGTATGATAATAATGAGTTAATCATATCAAATCAATTAAGAGAAATTTCTTAAATATCTATATTTATAAGAAATATATATATATATATATATATCCTATTAATATCATTTAATTGTACCCGAAACGATAAATATTTATACTATTCACCGACTAGTTAATAATACAAAATGTATACATAATGACATTTGATGACACAGTATTATAGATGATCTTATAGTTTGTTATATATAATATTCATTAACAAACGTTCACGATCAGACTACCTTTGCTAGATATAGGCACAAATTTCATTTTTTACATGTTGCACTGTTAGAATGAAAAGAGAAATTCTTTTAAAATATACATTTCGTAGAATAAAAAAACTCAGAGTGATATCTTCTATAAATGACTATTAAAATTGATCAATTAAAGAAGATTTTTGTTTGAGTTTGACAAGAAAACTAAAGAATCATTTCTATTTTTCAATTGTGAAATATCTATTAATAGATATTCTCATCTCTTTCTTATCTAAGATTGTTTCTATTTTATATATTTTCTTTTGTTTAATTATAGTCCAATAAGAGATATTAAACATCAACTTGCATCATTTGATATTGCATTTATCGACAAAAGTTTATCAGGTGCTTGCGGACACACTGATACATGTGCAAAAAATTTGAAAATATTAAATAAAACAAATGGAATGTCTCCTAGTTTTACTCAACGAAAACAATTTTATGAAGTTTATAAGAATGATTCAGAAATGAACCAAGTCAATATTTTTATGTGTTTTCATCCTGTAGGAATGTGTGAATTATTTATGCCATTTAATCGAACAATGATTATTATTGCTTCAACTCGATATGAGTTAGGAAGACATGAAAAAGAAGAATGGGAAAATCTGAATAATAATCTTCGTATTATAGCTTCGAATCCTCGGTAAGTGTTAATATAATATCTAATCGATATTTTCTATAATTAGAATAGATAGATAAAAATGTGCATTGATTCGACATAGTAAATCACAGTAATGTAAAACATTTGAGTAGTTCTTATAAATAAAACGATATAATTAAGAATTGATTTACCTATATATTTCCCGGGACGATCATTTCGACTATCGGAGACGGCGACGATAAAACAACGGTTTTTGTCGTTTTATATCGTGTACGGTCGTTTACATCGCCGTTACTTTTGACCTGAGTTGTATCATTTTAGTAGCTATTTATTTATTCTATATTCTTAAGGTGAAAATATCTAAAATATAATTTAATAATAATTTTATCTTTGTACTTCGATTATATATCTTTAATAAATGTATAAAACATTTACAACTTAATATTAATAAATATAGATCATCAAAAAAATGATATCACAAATTATTCTATTCTAGTCGAATAAACTACGAAGAGCAATTTTGAATAAAAAGAAATTCACTTCTTATAAATAAAATAACATAGAAAGTTTGCCTGAGAGTATTAAAATAAAGAAACAAAGTTCATAGAGATGACTATAAAAAATGAATAGTAATTATGAGATTAAACAGTTATAATTTAGGATTTAGTTAAGTATACATGATATCATAGAAACTTCGGTTTTAACACAGAAAATGATGACTATGGAGTTGAACATCAATATATAAGTTCTAAAAAACATAATCGCTTTTTATTGATTTACTAGGAATATCATAGCTGGAAATAATTTATATGATGCAGAATATATTCGATATTTTACTGGAATTAAAGCAATTGTTTTAACATCATTATGTGGTTATACACGTGCGACATATTCGAGAAGAAAACAGAAACCTTTCCTTATTGCACCTATACGTAACGAAATATTTAGAACTTTATTTAAGTCAAATTTAACAAACTCACTGGAACGTTTAAAAGTATCCATAAATGTAAAATATCTACGAGAAGTATACAAACATTATTCATATCGTCAACTGGTTCAACATCCTGCGATAATTTATGTTCCATATCAAGTATCAACTATGAGTTTATTTGAACAATATAGAATGAATATTCCATTATTTTTTCCATCACTTGATCTTTTAACTGAATGGCATTATAATTATCGTGTTGTTGGGGAACGAACTTGGAGTGGAACATCAGGACAATTCAAAAATTCCTCGGCTATATCAGGTGTTTTAAGTTCTGATATTCCTGATCCAAATAATGAATTTGATCGAAATGCAATACGTTATTGGTTACAATTTGCTGATTTTTATCAATGGCCACATATAATTCATTTTAACTCTATTGATGATCTTGCTATAAAATTAATTAATACGAATCTAGCTGAAGTTAGTCAAAACATGAAGATATACAATGGAAATTTAGCAAAAACTTTACAGAATCAATGGCGTGAAATATTTGAAAGAATAAAATAAAGATATATTACATATTTTTAAATAAGACAACGCTATAGTTCAAATCTTGAGTATTTTAGATTATAAAGCATTCAAAACTGATGTTATATTTGATCTTCTTAAAATACATTCAAACTCTTTAGTTTAATTTCATTCTTTAACAATCAATTTATCTGTTTGATCGATTTAAACAAAAAAAAATAATTAAATAAAGATAAACGAAAAGATTTTTCAAAATCCAATTGAATTATAATTAGTCTTGTGTAAACTATACAAAAGCATAAATATTCATATTATTTTTAAGCTGTTTATATTATATTATATTTTTCTAATTGATTAAGTATTGATAATGTATATAAATATTATATAAACTAAATTATAGAATATTTTATTTCATTAGAATTTAGGTTCATTATTTTGGTAAAATCATTACAAATGTCAGACTCATCAATAATATAGTAAAATATTGGGTATGAATAATTTTGATCACCAAATTTATTATTAATAAATAGACAGTACATTAAAAACAATCTCATACCATCTTGAGGGTGTGTGGATGCGGCTTCATCTTTTCTTCACCCAGACCCGGCCCACACCCTTTGTTGTCACAAAAAAAATTATTCTGTTATACAGAGAGTACAGACTGATACTTCGTCTCTCCACAAAAATTTCCTATGCTTAACACATATGAAATACTTTTATTTTCAGTATTTCTATTTTACGCAAAATAAAAGAAAAAAAAAGATCACAATGATATCATAAAATAATAATAAAAAGATTTTTTAATTGTTTCTTTAAATAATGTTCATTATTAATTGTATACAAAGAATACATTTACTGTACTGCAACTACAGCTACAGATTTTAAATAAAAATATATTATTGAACTGAATGTTTGCATAACAACTATTAGAACAAAACAATGTGATGAGCCACACAATAACAAGTATTACATATTTTCAACATAATTGAGTATATATATATCACTTTCCTTTTTCCGGGTATATTGATATATAATGAAACAATATCATGTGTAATTATATAAAATGATAACTCTTTTCCTCGAGATAAGTCAACAAAAGGAATGGTATATATTAATTAACTTTCTTTCGATGTTTAAAAAGTGTTTGACGCCAATAATCAGCATATAAAACATCAGGTACATAGTCATCATCTAACGAAGAATTGAATGATGATAAAAAATTGTACGACAGTTTTGACCAATCATCAATAATAATAGATCTTGATTTCGTAAATAAAGGATCAAGTCCAGATGTCAGAACAATAGGTACTGCACCCATTAATAAAGCTTCCCATGTTCGATGACAATCTATTCCACCGCCAGGTGGAGATAAAACAAATTTGGAATTACCTATCTGCTCTAAATAAGATTCTAATTTAATTCTTTCTTTCATTATTTGCACATTTTGTATTGTGGATGCTTGTGACAGAGCTTTTGTTCGTTGATCGATGTTTGTATCAACGGCAAAATTAACATAAAGAAAAGTTGTTCGTTGAGACCAAGGTTTTCGATGGTTTTTAAGAGCAAATGCTATTTTATCTAAAGTACCATGCACCCATCGTATATTAGCTAATCCAATTGGAATAGGAGATATTTTTTGAAGATTTTTTTGATTAAGATTGGAAGCATACCAATGAAGTACTTTGGGATTTCTTAAATATCTGATATATCTTCCTGGTGCAGAATCATCACTATTATGTGTAATAAGTACAAATGGTTCTCGTATAGATATAAATCGTGAAGTAAAAAATCTTCGAAGCATATCGGTTTTCACAAAAATAATTTCACCATATTTTACTGATCTTAAATTATCTTTTCTTGTTTCATCATATATATAATCAGAAAAAGCTCGAAATGTATCACCACTAATAAAAGGATAAGACGAATTTCGACCTGAAGTTGCATGATGATAATACAAAGAGACGTTTGGTTCTGTTAGATCTCTTTTCTGTTAAATAGTTTATTTGATAAGTAACGAGTTTAACAACTAACTAATTCACACACACTCTCACGTAAAACATAATCTCTATATATATATAGACTAGCTGGATATTTCCCATGTCATCTTATGGAAAAATACCTGAGTTATATATATAAGAAACTTAACTAGGAAAATACCAAAAGAGACATATCGAGGACATGCAACAGAACGAAAGAAAATCACATATATAGAAAAGAAAAAAAGAATATATATATGGGATAATTCCTTGTAAATGTAATAAGGAATATTCCATAACACCTCCCCTATAACTTTAAGATGAACTTCCACGTTCATCGTAAAACTCCATCGTTCAATGTTCCGGTATTGCCACTACCATTGTCATTGATTGATAACCCTTAATTCTGCGAATAAAATTACTTCAATAGTTTGACCCAGGTCCTACAGATCTAACATCGAGGATAAACTAACTTGAGATCACTAACGTGAACATGTTTAATAGCTGTTGTTTCCGAATCTTGAATAGTATATGATGGATGTTGTGATTTAATAATTATAAATGGACCAGAAAAACGCTGTTGAAATTTACCTCTGATACCAGGAATTTTCCACCAAACTAAATCATTAATTTGAAACTGCTGATCAGTACGATGTGCATCAAAACGTTGTTTTGTTCGTTGTTGTTGAAGTTGAATTTGTTGTTGTGCAGTTTTTTTGTAAATATTCATCCATTTCATCAACTTACGCCAATAATCATTCGGTCGATCAAAATGTGTTACTGCAGAAGTATGATCAAGCGGTAGAACTGGACGTCTACCAAACATTAATTGAAAAGGACTATACTTCGTAGTACTTTGTATACCAGTATTATATGCATATGTCACGGCTCCCAGAAATTCATCCCAATCACTTAGGTCATCATTTTGAAATTTTGCTAATTGTGTATGAAACGTACTATTAAACCTTTCCGTTAACCCATTTGATTGAGGATGATATGCAGTTGCTTGAATATGATTTGTGCCAAGTAGTTCAGTTACATTCTTCATTAATTCATTATTAAAATGCACTCCTTGATCTGTGATCAATCGTCGTGGAGTACCAAATTTAAAAATAAAATGTTCCACGAAACATTTTGCTGTTGTTATTGCAGTATTATTTGGAAGTGGTGTTGCAACTACATATTTTGTATAATAATCCGTTATTACTAATACATATTTATTACCATTTGTTGAATATTGAGGTGTTGGACCCCAAAAGTCCATTGATACTAATTCCAATGGTCCTTGTGGATATTCTATTGGATTTAAATGTCCAGGTGGTTTACTTCGACGAACATTATACTTAGCACATTTTTCACAAGATCTTATATAATCATTTATAATTTCCTTCATCCTAGGCCAATAACAAACTTGACGAACTTTAAACCATGTTCTATTTATACCAAAGTGAGCGCCAGTTGGATGATCATGATAACATTGAATTACTTCTAGTTGCATGGATTTTGGAATGCAAATTAATTTTAACTGTGTTTTCATTGATGTTGGTTGTACTACTTTGTACAAAACTTTATTCTCTACCATATATCGATTATCATCCCATTTATTCTCAAGACTTTGTTTCCATATATTGCTTAGATATGGATCGGTTTGTTGTTCAGCACTAATTCTTGCTAAACTGAAATCAAATGTCGGTGATGTTGTTATCGATCTACTATTATTATGTGGTGGATCTAATATATCTTTATTACTTGATAATAATGATTGATCATTAATTTTTGTCTTTGAACGAGTAATAGCATTCAAAGTTTCCATCGAATCTTGAAGATCAGGTCGTGACATTCCATCTGCATCTCCATGCTGACTTCCTTTTCGATATTGTACTTCAATAATTTGTGATAAAATTTCTTGATTTTTAATAAGCCAGTCATTTATTCTCTTGCTATTGATTTTCATTTTAATATGAAATTGTTGTAATGGTTTATGATCAGTTATAATCAATACATCTCTACCTCCTAAATATTGTTGTAGTTTATTTAGACACCAAAATATAGCTAATGCTTCACGTTCAATAGTGGAATATCTTTTTTCAGTATCCGATAACAATCGTGATAAAAAATAATTATAATGTGTTTGTCCATTTATTATTTGTTTCAATGTTCCTCCAATAGCGTAATCAGATGCATCTGTTGACAATATGAATTGTGCTGTTGGATGTGGATACTTTAAAACCAATGGTTGAGTTGTTAAAATTTCTTTAAGTTTATCAGCAGCTTCAATTTGTTCGGTTCCCCAAAAAAAATCTTTTCGTTTACTTTTAATTTTATTCGTTACTCTATGAATTGGAGCAGCTATCGACGAAAATTTAGGAATGAATTTCCTATACCACCCAATTTTGCCAATGAATTTGTTAGCTTGTGCTAATGTCGTTGGTTGTGGAATATTCAAAATCGCTTGAATCCTTTCTTTTAATGGTACAATAGAATCTTGAGTAATTGTGTGACTTAAAAATTCAATAGATTGTTGAGCAATTGAACATTTGTTTGGATTCAATGTAAAGTTATGATCTTTAAGTATTTGAAAGATTTCCTGTAGATGATTCATGTGTTGTTCAAACGAATTTGAGAAAATTATTACATCGTCAAGATATACGCATGTGTAATCCCATCTATTGTAACCAATTATATTGTGCATCAACCTCTGAAAAGAAGCTGGGGCGTTGGTTAACCCCATGGGTAAAACTTCGAATTGATACAGACCGTCCTGAGTCACGAAGGCGGTTTTTTCCTTGTCTTTATGTTGAATCGGGATCTGATGGTATCCGGCTTTCATATCGATTTTGGTAAACCAAGAATGGCCGCCCAAACGTTGAACAAGTTCTTCGATCGATGGCTGCGGAAAAACATCTTTCTTTGTTATAACATTTAATTTCCTATAATCAATTATAAATCTAAAAGTTCCGTCCGGTTTTGTTAACAACACCACCGGCGAAGACCATTCAGATGTTGAGGGTATCGCTATACCAGCACGTAACATTTTATCAACTTCATGTTGAATATTTTTTCTTTGTTCGATGGTTTTAAAATACGGTTTTGCTGAGATAGGAGCATGATCACCTGTATTTATGACGTGATGAATTGTTGCTTTAATTGTACGATGTTGACTAATATCAAATAAAACTTTGTTTTGTTCCACCAACTGATATATTTGTTGATAATATTCATTATTATCCAATAAGTGATGAGTCAAGGAATCAACAATTTGATTGATTGGTATTGGATTATCCTTTGGGTTTTGATCAACATTAAAATCTTCCATTGTATTTGTTGACTCCAATACTGAACAGCATTCACCAGTCTTCAAGACATCAACTTCACCAATAACCATAGCCTTCTGAAGAATAACACTTTGACTAGTTGGATTATATATAGTAACTTGTACATAACCATTATTTATATCCACCAGACCATCACAAAGACGAATACGTGCTGCTTGTTGTTGTTTCAATGCCATTACTTTCAAATACATTTCCTTGTTATCTATTATCCCATCTACCACAGCCTCCACCACCCGTTTACATCTTGGAAATATTGTATATTGCTGAGTTAATCGAACATTATTTAAACCACCAAATTTTGTATAAATTCGTTGTTGTTGATTCTGAAGTACAAGATATTGTTGTGCCACTTTTATTTCCACTTGAAATTTTCTTAAAAAATCTACTCCCAATATCAATTCGTTTGTTAATTGATCAACGACAATTGCTTCAATTCCAAATTCTACTTCATCAATTTTTAATCTTAAATAAATCCGACCATATTGCATTATTTTTGTTCTTGAATCTCCTAATATAACTTCACCTGATTGTAAAACAATTTCCTGTTGTAATTTGAGTTTGTTAACTGTCGACGTTGTTATTAATGAAGATGTTGCTCCCGTATCTACCATTCCATTTATTTTCATATTATTGATCCATGTTGGTATGATTATTAAGGATGGATGATGTACATTAACGAGAGCGGTACCATCATTCGCTCCCGCTAGTAGTTTTTTCAAAAAACAATTTCTTGCAATATGACCAATTTTCTGACAATTAAAGCATCGTATCGATTTTTGTGTATTTGTTGATTTGTATGGTAATGACGATTTAATTTGTGGTTTAAACGCTGATAATGAATCCGTTATAAGTGTTGAATCATAACTTGTTTGAACATTAATCGATAAGTCTAATTTTTCTTCAGCTTGCGCGACATTTAAAAATTCATTTGGATTTCTTGGATTTCTTCTCATAACTTCTTTTTGTAATGACAATTTGATACCAGCTAATAAATAACCAACTTTGAGTTCATCTTTCATTTCGTGATCAATCATATCACATAATTCCATCATTTCATGATAATAATGCAAAACTGTTTCTTCCAGTCCTTGAACACGATTACCAATTTGCTTAATAGCTAAACTTCGATGAACTGGTGATGAAAATGCGTTTTGTATTTCTCTTGTAAACGTTGTCCAATCTTTTACTGCATCCAAATTATTAACATACCATTGACGGGCATCATCTAATAATACTAATGGAATCATAAGTAATTTTTGAGCATCAGACAGTTTGAATACATTTAATTCATTCGTAATTTTTGTAAGCCATTTAATTACATTCTCAGAATTTTTCCACTAAATTTTGGTAATTTATCACTTGAACTTGTTAATAATGAAATAGTTAATTTTTCATCCATATTAAATTGATATAGTTGAGCTTGATATACAATATATTGTTGATAAGGATCAGTTAAATTATTTGTTTGTTCTACTTTAATATCACTAATTCTTTTAATTTCGTTTTCAAACGTTGGTACTTGTGATCTAGTAAAAATGGTATTTGACATATACTTGACAACAGCCGGCCGGTGCACCAATTGTTAGATCTCTTTTCTGTTAAATAGTTTATTTGATAAGTAACGAGTTTAACAACTAACTAATTCACACACACTCTCACGTAAAACATAATCTCTATATATATATAGACTAGCTGGATATTTCCCATGTCATCTTATGGAAAAATACCTGAGTTATATATATAAGAAACTTAACTAGGAAAATACCAAAAGAGACATATCGAGGACATGCAACAGAACGAAAGAAAATCACATATATAGAAAAGAAAAAAAGAATATATATATGGGATAATTCCTTGTAAATGTAATAAGGAATATTCCATAACAGGTTCCAAATTAGTTTTATTATAAGATGATGAGTGATTATAGTAATATGTTGTATTATTCTTTGCGATTTTATTATCTGATGATTTTGTGAGTTTAGATATGAGTATAGTACGATAGAATTGCAAAAGAATGTACACAATACATGATAATACAAATACATAGCACAACATATAATATATTCCAGTTAGAATATTATTGAATCTGACCATTGATATGATGATACTATTGCTAAAAAATGAAAAAAACTAGATAAATACGATAGATTTGTCTTATTCTAAATCAATCATATAGTCCATTACATAATCGACTCAAACAAAATTATACGAAAGTGACTAGAAATAAGTTATATCATATTCTTACATACATTTAATTATTAACATGTATAAAACATCTTAAGTAAATAGTAGTTTTACTTTATTGATTCTTCGTTACATATACGCATTTATGGAAAATGTCTTAATTGAAATAAAAATCAATCAATTTACAAATATTTTTATCACTTTTTCTAGGGATAGAAAAGTGATGATAGCCGGTTCACCGATAACCGTACCCAACCAGTAACCGTTTGAACTAATGAACCGGTGAAACGATAAACTTTTGAATCGGTGAAGCGGTGAATCAATTATCGTTTTGACCGATGAAATGTTGAGACGATAACCGTTTGAATCGGTGAAGCGGTGAATCGATAACCATTTTGATCGATGAAACCTTAAAACGATATTCATTTGAAACGGTGAATCGATAACCGTTTGGACGAGGCATGTTTAGATCTCCACTCAGAACAAATTTTAGCAAATTCCGAAATTTTCAATTCCCCATTAACAACAAGTAATAGAAATAATATTAAAAATACGTCCACTTAATGAAAAAATCTCAAAAACTTCTCGATAACTTGACAGATACAATATATAATACCATGCACATATCATATAGCCATAGAGTAGGAAGTATGAGACTTTCCTTGAAATCTGTATAATTTCTCTTTTTCTTCTAGCCGTCATATTTCTTATATATGATGTTGTAGATTATCTTATGTAGTAACATATGAAGTTGTCTAGATATTTCTAAACTTTGTGTCTTCGCTGCACGCTTAATATACGTCATTTCTACTTGATATTGTGTATATCAAAAGTTACATCGCAAACATAATCCGTGGTCTTTTTTTATAAATTTATGTACATTTGTTGTTAACAAAAATTTTCTATAGTTTGCACATATGAAATAATTTTATTTTTAGTATTTCTATTTTATGCAAAACAAAAGAGAAAAAAGATCACAATAATATCACAAAATAACAATAAAAATAATGTTCATTATCACTCGTATAAAAAAAATACATTTAGTGTACTACAGCTACAGTTTCCGATTTTAAATAAAAATATATTATTGAACTGAATGTTTGTATAACAACTATTAGAACAAAACAATGTGATGAGCCATATTATAACAAGTATCACATATTTTTAACATAACTGAACATATATATATATCACTTTTTTCAGGGTCTATTAATAAATAATGAAACAATATCATGTGTAATTATATAAAATAATAATTTTTTTCTTGTGATAGTTCAATATAAGAGATGATATATATGAATCCTTCCAATACCATGCATGGATATTTCTGTCCATAAATATAAATCATAGAAAATTCGACTCTAGTCAATTTTATCATTAATATATTTAATTAATCTGACATATTAGGAATATCGCCACACATTTCACGCAACTATGCACTTTATACAAATATATGTCGCATTTGTAGCATTTGGTGCCAAATCAAAGCTTTATCATAATAATATATACGGTATAATAGATGGAAAAATATATGAGAAGACAGAAAAATAACATATATAAGTAAATCATACTATCACATGAACTTTTTCCAAGAAAAAGTAAAATTTTTATGAAAAGGAAATATTCAGCAGATGGTAGAGCTTCAAAAGTTTACATTCTAAAAAGCTGATACTGATTAGTTCAGTTTTTCACCGAAAATTAAGTATTTTATACACATATGAACGAAAATGCCCATGCACGATATTAGTAGGGTTAATTAATTTGAATAAAAAGTAATTTTATGTAGTTTTATGTTGAAATCTAATTTTTTGAAAATTTTCGATCTTTTTTCGATCATTATCAACCTTTAACGACATTAAATAACAAATATTACAACAAGTTTTTACATAAAATACGAACAAAAAATAGCCATATAATCATACGCATCATGTTATTCATCATAATTATATACATGAATGTTATAAATTCATTTCATGACCTCATAAAATTATTTTTCATTCAAAGTAATTAAAATCTCAAGATCATTGATATTTTCATACATTATTATATAAAAGTACAGTGAAACAACTAGAATATTTATATTTTTAAAATTGGTCGTGAAATAAATTAAGGGTGTGGGTGAGGGTGGGTGGATGTAGATATATTTGCTTTTCATCTACACCCAGCCCATCTTATAAAATATGTCTATTTGATTTTACGATCATATAACAATACAGATTTTGAACAATAAAAATAACAAAGAAAATCATTTAATCTTTGCTGACTATAACCGGGAATACAATATTCATGTCTATTATGTATCATTTTACATCGATAAGACAATCTTAACAAAAACGTTGCTTATACTTATTATCTCGATTCTGTCATTTTCTAGTTGATATCATTCTTTTTCGTTTTTTTTCTTCCGACAACATGTAAAATCTATGAAACAAAACAAATATTCACTCATCTAATGATAAGATAGAGAACAATATATATAACCAACATATACGACTACGAAGCATACCTTTCTTCAACAAACTACAATGACCAATTTTCTTACATTACCGGTAGAACTTGTCTACCGAATTATTGACCAGCAATCGGATTTTACAATGCTGTGTTCCATGACAAACGTATGTCAGCGGTTCAACAGCATTCTACACAGCTATGATCGATATCAGGTAAATTTTTCTCTATCATGATCGCCTAATTTTTATCCGTTAACTCTCGAATGATTTTTCATTCCTACAATCTCTATGCAAGTAGAATGATCTCAATAAAACATATGGGAATAAACTATTTGTCACTCAAAATAATTCATCAGTTATAACTCTCTCCTTAAAAATTCACATATAATATGATAATACGAAACATAGTGACCTGATAATAAGAAAAACCGATTCCTTGTTTTCTTTCTATTCAATCTCATTTGAATATTCCACGTTTCAAACTAGGTATGATATCATAAGCATACGATGTTTAGATAAGAACAACAGAAAGAGATAAAAAATTATTATTTGCGTTTCTACTGTATGTACACAGCTTTTTTTAAAATACCACTTCCATAAAAAAATTAGCTTTTGAAAAAAAATCAACCGCCGATAAATTAGTTTGTCTTGTTATAAATAATCTCTTCGATACTTCCTTGAAAAATACTTCCGACAAATACTCCTTCAAGAGCATGTCCGACTGAGAATGCTGATGGCTGTGCATGCAGGCGAAATTGACTCACAGCAACAACAATCAAACTCATACTACCAAGATGGAATATTTCTCCAAAAAATACTACTTTTAAAGCAAATTTTCTACCAAAAAAAGTTGCGCCGGAACGGATTTTATTTAAAGCACGGTTTATCAAGGACGTACTTTAGAGAATGATTCGCCAGCGCTATTGTCTTATATGACGTTTTAGCATGTATTCGCCTTTTTCTCATAATGAGTCTAACATTGAGGAATAAATTATTTAACTAATTTTTCACTTTTTATAAATCAATGCAGCTGCATGAACACAACCGTATAGGTACATCGAAAGCAACCACTTATAGAAATCATACACATCAATAATACCAAGTTCAATAACTCATGCAGAGTTTTGATGTAAGACAGATATCGAGTCTAATAATGACTATGAAGAAAACTGCCCGTTAACTATCAACCAGAAATTATCTTTCGTTATACCTAAAGAATACTAACAAGCGCTGCACCATACTTTACTAGGCTCTAAATCATTCACTACAATACATTGCCATTTGAGTACATAATACTATTTTCGCAATTGTTTTCCCCAGAACTAGCTTACAAACTCCTTTTCATTAACCAAAATGTATTTCCTTCTTTCGCAAATATTTACAAACTAAAACAACACCTAGATAAAAGCTTTGTATCTCTAATTCAGCCTTGGTAACTTATTTTCAGTCTGAGTTTTCACAAAAATATGATTGCACACTGTGCAGCATAAAAAATCGTGTAAAAGTTCATACTTTTAACCGTCCATCAGAACAACACTAATTTCACTATCCTAACCCCATGTAATATCAACCAGCTATTCTGTCTCTTCATTTGTACCATGTCTTTCTCTCCGCTTTTTCATCTAGACACTCACCACGCTAGATCTCTCGAGGAATCCAATCAGAAATATTAAAGCACAATCTCTGGCTGATGCGTTACACTACAACACAATCAGTCTCATTCACTTTCTATTTATGTCATGTCTTTACATGAACTTTTCCATTTAGACACTCACCGCGCTCAACCTCGAAAACAAAGGAATCGGTGATCAAGGAGCACAACATTTTGCCAATATTCTGAAAATCAACAAAGTAACAACAATACTTGTTCTTCTACCTCTTCACTTCACTTCACCATTCACACACTCTTCACGCAGACACTCACCACCTTCAACCTCGAAAATAATGGAATCGGTGATCAAGGAGCAGAAGATCTTGCCAATGCTTTAAAAATCAATAAAGTAACAACAGTGCTTGTTCTTCTTCCTGTTCACTTCATTTCATCATTCACACACTTTCCACACAGACACTCATCACACTCGAGCTCGGTTGGAATAATATCTGTGATCAAGGATCAGAAGATCTTGCGAATGCTCTTCAAATCAACAAAGTAACAACAATACTTGTTCTTCTTTCTCTTCACCTCACTTTAATCATTTACACACTTTTCATACAGACACTCATCACACTCAATCTCCGACACAATGGTATCGGTGATCAAGGAGCACAGTATCTTATGAATGCCCTTCAAATCAACAAAGTAACAATAATACTTGTTCTTCTTCTTATTCACTTCATTTCATCATTCGCACACTTCTAACACAGGCACTCACCAACCTCAATCTTAGCTCCAATGAAATCGGTGCTAAAGGAGCACAAGATCTTGCCAATGCTTTACACATCAATAAAGTAAAAACAGTACTTGTTCCATTTTCTCATCACTTGATTTCATCATTCACACACGTATCATACAGACACTCACCACACTTAACATTGGATACAATAAAATCGGCGCTCAAGGAGCACAAGGTCTTGCCAATGCTCTACAAATCAATAAAGTAACAACAATACTTGTTCCTCTTCCTCTTCACTTCACTTCATCATTCACACACCTTTCATACAGGCACTCACTACACTTAACATCAGATACAATAAAGTTGGTGCTAAAGGAGCACAAGATCTTGCTAATGCTTTAAAATTCAACAAAGTAACAACAATACTTGTTCTTCTTCCTCTTCACTATACTTCATCATCTACACCCTTCTCACACAGACACTCACCACACTCATCCTTCAGTGCAATGCAATCGGTGATCAAGGAGTACAAGATCTTGTCAATGCTCTACACAGTAACAAAGTAACAACCATACTTGTTCTACTTCACTTCGTCACTCACACATTTTCCACACAGACACTCGTCGCACTCAATCTCGGTTGGAATAATATCCGTGATCATGGAACACAATATTTTGCAAATGTTCTACAAGTCAACGAAGTAAAACTAATACTTGTTCTTCTTCCTCCTCACTTGATTTCATCATTCACAAACTTTCACATAGACACTCATCAAACTCCACCTCGACCGCAATGCAATCGGTGATCAAGGAGCAGAAGATCTTGCCAATGCTCTAAAAGTTAACAAAGTAATAACACTACTTATTCTTCTTCCTCTTCACTTCACTTCAGCATTCATATACTTTTCACACAGACACTCACCACACTCAACCTCGAACACAATGTTATCGGTGATCAAGGAGCAGAAGATATTGCTAATGCTCTAAAAATCAACAAAGTAACAACAATACTTGTTCTTCTTCCACTCCACTTCACTTCACATCATCATTCACGCACTTTCCATACAGACACTTACCACACTCAATCTTTATAACAATAAAATCAGTGATGAAGGAGTACAACATCTTAACAATGCTCTGCTAATCAATAAAGTAACAACATTACTTGCTCTTCTTTCTCTTGATTTCACTTTATCATTCACACATTTTTAACGCAGACACTCACCACACTCACCGTTTACGACAAAGAAAACGATCTTGATGCAGTTGAATGACTTCAGAAAATATGCGAAAATAATATAGAACTGAAAATAACTGATTGATGAATATCATTACTAACGGTAACAACCACAAACAAGAATGCTATTATTTTTAATGTTTATAAGATTTTGTATCAATCCAATAAATATATGTAATATCTTGTAACAATAGGAGTTTTTTCTTGTGTCCATAGGTAGTAGAGATTACATGGGTGTGGGTGTTGGCATAATTGCCGATATAGTGAGAATATAGCACCCACACCCACCTCCACCCCTTTAAAGATTAGACTAAGTTTGACTAATGCTAGTCCAAGATAGAACTCGGCGAGCTCTATCGATTGCATATTTCATTTTCTAAATTTCGATATATTATAGAGGAGAAAAAGTCTTGTTAGTAATTGTATACTAGTATATTTACTAATTTAATTTTTGACTCTCTTTAGAGATCATACCAAGTTTGACCAAGAGTAGTCCAAGATAGAATTCGATGAGCGCTATCGATTGCACACCTTATTTGTATAATTACAATGAGTTACGGATGAGATGATTGCAAGTTAGAAAGAGGGTGTCATTTCAGTGAAAGAGAGTGACAACGACAAGAACCAGAGAGATAAATGATAGAAAGAAGTACGTGGGGATGTTCGAAGGAGAAAGGTAAGGGAGACAGAAAAAGAGAGTAGTCGAGTAGAATTGAAGAGGGGCAAAGCAGAGAGAAAGAGGTAGACAAGCGTTAGAGAGGTGGATGGAGGCAAATGAGCGTCGAACAGAGGAGGATAAGAGGAAGACATATATCACCACGAGAGAAAGAAAGTCTTCCAGTGCGAAACTGCGAAGAGACAGCCTGCGAATAAAGAAGTCTGCGAAATGAGAAGCGATACGCAGTGAGAATGTTAAAGAGATACAGACACGGAGCGCCCCTAGAGAGAGAAATCCGTACTATTCGTTTGAAACTACTTTCTCAAGAAGTTTTAGTATCTGAGTGGGATGGGTGTTGTTTTTCTTTTTATCCACAGAGAAATCAAGATATATGAAATTGACATTTTAAAGAGTATTTATAAAAGAAAAATTAAAAGTAGGGTCTGATTTCTAATTAATATTTGTATTCTACTTTTTTTTGTCTTATATGACTACTAGTAATATGAAGATCAATATAAAAGATAAGTGGAATTTTTATTAAATGAAAAAAGAACAAGTACAAAAAATAATTAACACGAAAAAAATACGCAAAAGAGCTAAGCTTCTAAATAAATGGTGGGATATGACTGTTGAACAAATAAATCGAGGGCTACCTCTCTTTCCAAAAAGAAAAAAAAGATGTGATTATCAAGAAAAAGTAGTTAATTTCTTACGTCGGGCGAGGTCTCTACGATGTTGATATTGAGCTTATGATTTCGGCTTGAACCAAGGCCACTAAAAATAACAATATGTTTATGTTAGCTCGTTTCGACGAGCGTGTATATGTTTATTTCTTTAGAAG
>CAJNOI010000011.1:0-41612 GCA_905250115.1 Adineta steineri | reverse complement strand
TCTAGAGTTTTTGATGATTTAATTCAATTAAATCCAACGATTGATAATGGTAAATATATCAATTCTTTATTCAATGAAAATATCTTGTTTTTCTTTGTTAATAGAAAATCGAGAAAAACCCAATTCATTAACAGCAAATGCAAATGCTCAACAAGAAACAACAGATAAGACAACAAAAGGTAATTACCTCTATTTATATATTATTTTTTGTTTCTATTAATAAAATATGATTCATTTAGTTATTGAAGAACGAAATAAATATGCTGTTGAAATATGTAAACGAATTCGTGATAAACTTGATGGTTCAGATCCTGATCCATTAATTCAAAGTTCAATTAGTGAACAAGTAAATAAAGAGAAATATTTTAAGAAAAATCAATATCGTTTTTTCTAGGTTCGTTATACAATTCGTGAAGCAACAGATGTTGAAAATTTAGCAACACTTTATGAAGGATGGACATCATGGGTATGAAAAAATTATATATGAATAATTAATGGTTAAAAGAAAAGAAATCAAGCAGCAAGTATATTCTATGGAAGAAATCATAACGTATTGTATTAGAAGAAGAATCTATTGAAACATCAAATATAAATTTGTCTTTTTTTTTCATGGTTATGATCATCAGTCAATTTTATTTGTATTTTTCTGTGATTGAAGTATCAAAGTTTAAATGGATATTTTTCTTTTTTTAATCCAGAGTTTTTGTTACGGTTATATTTAAAAAAAAATAAATAAACGAGAACTATTTCCTTAATTAATATAAACTTATATTAAAAGAAGAATCCATTGAGTTTCACAAACAAATAATGTCAATTAAGAATTTTTATAACGAAAGATTAACACTTCATTTAAAATTTTAAAATTAACAAAAATGAACATCTCGTTTTGTCCAACATAAATCGTCAGGCCATGTCGGAGTATTATTTAGAGGTAATAATTGGCATTGAAATGTTTTAGGTATATAATCACGTTTAGTAAAAAAATCTATTAAGAATTTAACACGATGAGGAAAACTACGTACTTTTAACCATTCTATTTGTATAAATGGTATATCGAATAAATCAAATACTTCACTTCCACTTTCAACAGCAAAACTTTCACTTCCTTCAATATCCATTTTTATTATTGCTCCACGTACACCACGTGCTTGTAATATTGGTACTAAATCATTTAATTTTATTGTTTTTACTATATATGGATCTATTGTTACACTATGATTATATATTGTACTGTGATTATTTGGTGGTTTCATTACAATATCTAATTCTTGACCACCAACATTATTTGCATTAGGTGCTAAACGTAAATATTGTCCAGAATGTGTATAAAGTGCATTTTGTATAAGAACAACTCGATTAGTAATATTTGCTAATTCAACAGCACGATGTATACGATCAATATTAGGTGCAAAACATTCAATAGCTAATACAAATCGACCTAATGCAGCAGCATACATTGTATAAGTACCAATATTTGCTCCAATATCAATAAAATCAAGATGTGGATAACGAAGAAGAAGTTGAAGTATACGTAGTACACCATGTTCTTCCCAAATCGTAAGTGATTCTTGAAAAGATTTACTTACATATATATCTGTTTGTTCTTGATGTAGACATACAAAAGAATGAAAATAATTAAGAAGTTTTTTCGTTTTTATACATGTAAAATTTCCATTAATTGGTTTATTAAAATCAACTATTTCAACATGAGATGAAATATTATATGAAATACTCGCTGATTTTTTATTCAATATTGCAGATGAATTATAACTTGATTCATAAGTAATTTTTTTGTTACTTGTCAAATGTCCAATTAAAATACCCACAATTAAAACAATAAGTAATATGAAAATGAATTTGTTATTCATTAATAACAATATGAACGTTGAGTTTCGATTTTTGGTATAGAATTGTAGAAAGACAGGATATTAATGTATCAGTTACTATCTAAAGTAAATAACATAGCCTTAATTAAATGAATAGAATCGAACTAATAATGTATTTCTATGGGAAAAATTTCTCATTCTGCTTTAGGACATTTTTTAATATAAAACAAAATATTCTCATTAGTTGTAGTAGTACAAGTGGTACTTAAATAAAAAGCTTTCCTTAAAACTATACTATGTTTGTTTACAATTTTTGGTTCCTTTCCTTCCGGAAAATTGAAAGGATGTCAGCATAAAATGTAAGAGACACGCAATAAATATAATAATATCATATTTACTAACATCCGGCACAAAAAACGATTTATAATTATGTATCTATTGTTTTAAATAAATACCTTGCGAAGTTCATATGTTATTTAATTGTTCAAAACAAATCTATTCAAGATTGATTGAATACTTATTGTCCAGATGTTCTAGGTTAAGAAAGAAAGTATTTACAAGAAATTGTCCTAAACTACTCATTTGATTTTTAATAATTTAATACTTCCGTATAAAATCTAAAAGTGAGATTCGGACATTACATATACATCCACACTGCTATATATAAAAAAATATATCTCGGAGAGATTCTCTTCATTACAACGGAGCTTTTATTAATAATAGTCTCGTAAAAATTTCTATATATCCAATTCAGTATATTTTTTCCTGGAATAGTATAATAACTCAGACCCGTAGAATTCCGTAAAAACTGATCTAAACCTTAAAAATAACGACTTTTGTAATTATATTTATTTGAACAGACAAATTTTTCATCTCTTTAGAACTTTTCTTACCATATTTTTGGAAAGTATCAGACTTACGGAAGGTCATTGGTTGTATCACATTGTAGAATATGGCATAAGATAAGACTAGATAAGAGTTTCGTTCGCTTTCTTTCTGACAAGTATTTTTCACTACCGTTTCTTTTTGTCATTTATGTCTTGGGTACTTTCCAATCTAATCTGTTTATTGTATGCTATATAAAGATGTATGGAAGTTGCGATGAAAGGATGGGTTTTCAAGTTACTTTATAACATCAATATGTAAGCGACTCAACATAATTTCTTGCTAACAGAACACATCAAAATGTTATGGAAAAAAATTTCTATACCGCTCTTCTAAGATAAGCGTTGTCATTTTCAACATTTTTGAAGAAATTTTATGTAATGTTTTAAAAATAGAGGTAAAAGAGTTCAAATAGAACTGATGATGAAAATATTTCCATGTATCGTTAATAGTGTTATCTACATCGACTTACTTTGAAATTTTCCCACATATTTTTTACAAAATAATTCCTCACATGATTTTTAGTAAATAAATTGCCTTTAAATATTAACTGAAGTAGCAAACATAATCTCATATGACTTCTGATACTAGAACCAAACCTTTCAAGAGTTAATTTGCTTTTCGAACAGAATCCTAAGAAATATGTCAATATGACATACAATATTATGTAGACGGTGGCGTTATTTTCATAAATCATCAGAATTATTAAATATTGATAGAGCTTTTATGAAGAAAAATATATTTCCAAAAAACGGCAACGTATCATTGATATCTTAATCTTAGCGTGAGAAAGTAAGCTCTTTCACCTACGGCTCTCTTTCTAGAACATCAAATTCTATGAAATACCACGACATTTTCCATGGAATGCTACCTATAGCAGTAAATAATAAATCCTACTAAATGTTTTTCGACTAGTTTCAGAACGAAAATCATGAACCGAGTAATAGCTCTCAAATAGAAATCTTATATCCATATTAAAAGAAGTAAAATACTTTTGAACAACAGTAGTAGTCATTCCTTCCATTCATTAAAACTATTAAAAATATGCTATATAAGAAAAAGATAAATGCTCTTATTATTTCTCTCCTGACAAGTAGTTAAATTATTCATGATCATAAACATCATAAGTGATATATATCTAGTTTTTTCATTCTCTCGATTCACTTCTGCTTACTGTACATAATTTTATATAGAAGGAAGTATTTCTCCATCGACTGGTCTTGTTCTTCACTATTGACAAATTTGCTAATATATTATAGAAATCTATGAAAATATCTTTTATGTATTTAACTAACAATTGACGATGGGAAAAAAGACATAAATTTTGAAAATTCTCCTAGAACTATTATTTTAATTCCTATTTAAAAAAGAACAGCTAGCGATATATCAATGACTACTAAAGCAGATTATTTTTACTCGTAACACATATGAAGTGATTCGATTTGCTTAGGAAATAGTTTTAATAGATTTATTCTCATGTATATTTACCATTTATTAAATGCACTTACTAGTCTCTTTAGTATGTAATGTCAATTCTTGTGCTTTTTTCTGTTTGCATAAATACATAGATGATCCTCTTTCACATCAAACAGAATAATTACTCAAGTTTATTCACTTCTCATATGTATTGCACAGCAGGAATAAAATAAATGAAATAGAGCTTCGATTTTTTTTCTGTAGCGCTCTTTTCTCGTTAATGTGTCAAGACAATGACATTTTGTGATATTCTATATAGCGCTTCAAGCAGGTGAGAAGGACGATAATGATAATTAACTGAGTGATGCTACTCGTTGAGATGATGATTTTGTTACAATATACTTTAGATCTTCAAGCTTCGATAAAAAAATTTACAATGAAAATTGTGCCAAATGCTGTATGATTATTTTACTATTTAGTCAAATTCTTGTGTAATTTTAAATAAACCATTCAAGAAATTAACATCCGGCCCACGACAAAAATCAACAAAACGTTCGAGGCGCAAATTCATTGATCACACGTTAAAAGAAAAAGAAACACCCATGCGTAACTTTTCAAGGATACTGCATTGGTTGTCGTAGAATTGCAGGAAACAACTATAAAAAGACTCAAAAGTCATACGGTAAAATAGAAAATAAAAATCTTTCTATTTTATCTGCAACGGATGCATTCCTATTACCTCAGTTACTATAGTGAGAAGCATCACGGTATGAAATAATTAATCCGAACAACAAGACAGACTAGATGGCACATTATATGCGACCTTGTACATAAAAAACAGAATAAAAACAAAAACGTGTTTTTTTACTAAGTTCACTACTGAGATACTGTGGATTGAATCATTACGCATGCGTTATGAAATATTAAATCATTAATTTAAAGTGAATACAAGTCACCTCTTATTTTATGACTGCATTTATATATAAAATACATTAGAACAAGTGTAAAATGGTATATAATTGACTGTCTTATACGAATGGAAGTAGAGAATATATTTAATTTGTATACTGGCAAGCTAGATGATTTATTTAGATATGTGATAAATATCTTTACATATGCTTGATATATCTTGTGTGACTGAGATTTTACTCGTAAAGCGAAGCACTAAAGAATTCACTGTTTATTAACGTAGGAATAATAAATATGTGAATTTATATTGAAAAAAATCTCCTAGTTCAGATGTATATTCAACTACAAAAATCGAAACTTTATCTTACCTAAACCATCGACTATTTCATATGAGATATTTCAAAGAATACTTCTTTGCTTTTCGTGCTATAACGTATCCATGTATCGATGAAATTTTCTTCTAATTATACAAAACAAACTGTCTATTCTTTTGTTGCCATGATGTAATATATTCTATTTAGAATTCAATAAAAGAATCTCTATACAGTAAACATTCATATAACGATAATGACGTATAAAACAAAAAACAAAAAAAGACTTATTCTATATACATTATACAATAATTTATACTGAAGTGAGTTGGTATGAAAATATCCAGTAATTCGAAAGAAATTGATATTAAACTTACTAAAAAGAACATTACGTATAATACTTGCCTGATCACGTATTTTTCTAGGCTATTGAAGGTTTTTTGTTTATCATTATTTTAGATGGTGATTTAAATTCAACAAAAACTATTGAATGAGAATAAAAGAGTACTGACATGTCTTGTTTTTTTTCTCTCTCCTTCTTTCTTTTCGTTCTCGACAAAACATTCTGAGTTTAGATTTAAAAAATCTCTAATGTTTACTCTGTCATGGTTTCTATCGAAAAAAGGCTTTGTGATTATATATTACACTACTTCTTTTTCATTCCTACGAACGTGATTGGTAAAGGAGGACTTCTCATTTCTTCTAAAAAAAGGAGGATCTGACGGTATATACTTCAAAGCAGTTCAAAGAGTGTGACTTTTCGACGAAAGGAAAACTAACTTGATAAAAAATAATTGATTGTCTTCATTTTATCAAACTTTTCCAGTTATAAAACTAAAATATAATACACTCATTTCAAGGCAATAAAAATAATTTCATGAATATCTAATGTGTCAACTTCAAGAATGATAATATAAAAAGTTGAATGAATAGAATTTTTTTATATATAATGATATAAAGATATGAATTAAATAAAATTTAATTATTTATGTTTGAAATTGATGAAAATACGTATTAAAAATTTGATTGAATAATTTATTATCTCGTAAACTATTGTAATGAACACATTGTTTAATATATATTGATTTTGAATGTCATCTTTATTTCCACTATAGTGAGTCAAATATTTCTTGTATGATTTCACTGATTTTCTTTCAAAACAGACGAATAAATTCAAGGGTAAACCTTAGTAACAGACGGAATAAAAATGCTACCTTCAAATATAACATATTTCCTTACAATATTGAATGAGTATAGTTTTTGTATACTTATTATTCATCATACAAATATCATATAAGATAGCAGTTCGAACAGAATGAATTATAACTCATTTAGGACTAGATGCAATATTAAAAATGAGAATGAAATAAGATCATACACCTATCTGTAAGTGTTCCTTCCTTGATAACTAAATTTCATTGAAATAAAATTAGATTACAATACGATGATAAATCATGAAAGAAATAACTTTAAATTTCTATCTTTTCACATAAAACATCTTCTAAATTATAAAAAAAAACTAAAACTTAAATTCGATAATTCAATTTATTTGAGAACAATAACAACAGTATCAATGACGGTAAGAATTATTGATAGCATCATGCACATATTCAAAAGATCTCATAGAATTTAAAGAAAAATACTATCATAGACTAGATGTAAGTTACATTCTTGTTTTATTTGACTACACATAATTGTTTGACATAATGATGATTCTTCATATAAATCAATACATTGTAAATGATTTCGATATTTATTTAAATCAAGATAAAAAACGATTTTCCGATGGGATATATAATATACCATCCGATATTCGAGATGCACTATTGCTTGATGACAAAGTTATTTCAATAATTAAATTTAATAAAATAACTAATATAAAATATTTAGTCTAATACAAATCATCTTAGTTTTCTTTTTCTTACCATTATCATTTTCAAAATCTATTCCTTACATTATTCATATTTGACTGTCTCTATATAGTTCATCAAATAATTGTGATAACATCTTGTTTTTCGATTTTATATAAATGTAAGAAAAAAAACAAATTTTTTAAAAATCTACGGCACACAAAGCAAGAAGAAGAAGAAAATGTAGCTCTATGTTATATAAATTCATAAAGACAAAAAAAAGCCAATGTCGAGAATGACAAATTATTTCTTCTTTGTTTAACTAGCGCACAAATGACTATTCAAATTTCTTAATGTTCTTCAATATGAACACATTAAATATGACTCTATTATTGTTTGAAATTTAAAGATTTTCTGCTCTTGATGATGTAGCAAACAAAAAAGTTACTGCTGTAACAATAAAAGTTAATATTGTTGCAATTATTTCATAAATAGTCGCTCGTCCAATTATTGTATGATAATGTGTGTTGGCATCTTCGCGTAATTCTTCTTCAGCCTTTTTATATTGTTCACGACTGAAAGTTTCTTCTAGAAATAAAAATAAAAATAATTTAAAATAAAAGCTATTTCTTATTCTTTTTATTTTACCATAATATTTAGCATAATTACGAAGACTATGTAAATCAAAAGCTTGAATTCCTTGAGTATCACCTGTTAAATTTCTTATCGGAAATGAAAAATCTTCATATGTATCACGTCGAAGAACTTTATAAAACTAAAAATTTATTTATATTTTAATATTTTTCACAACTTACATGCTCGAAACAGGATCAATCCTATTACTAATAAAACGAATGCTGCTAAAAAACAAACAAATGGTGCATAACGTACTAAAAGTATTGCACTTTCTAAAAAATATCAAAATTAAATAAAATTACGTAGGTTTTTATTTATAATTGAAATCTACAAACCATTTTGTGGTTGTGCTATATTATTTAAATAAAGTAATAACAAGCCAATAATAAGAAATACAGCTGCTGAAACTGTTAACCATTGTAAAGCTTTAGTTGATGGTAGATAGCGACATGAACACCCTTCAGGTATTTGATCGACTTGAAGAACTGGACAATATCGACGAATGTTATAACATAAATTAAATTCATTTGGTGTATATCTCATATATAGATTTGGTCGACATATTTGAACATTTGGTTGAACACCAAGTGCTAAACCTTGTTTTATTATTGTCAGATTTGAATATTCACATCTTTGCCAAAGACCATAACTAACTGGACTCATTACCGGTTCGACATCTCGCTTTGTTATTTTCCAATGTGGTGAACATCTATAGAATTTTATTAATATAATTTATATAAATTGTTCTTCAAATTAAACTTACAAAGCCAATAAATGCAAAATCAATGCAGCAATGCCCAGAAAGAAAGCTATAGTAACAAGTGTAACACTTCGAATTTGCATGATCTATTTAGTAAAAGAAAAAGAAAACAGAATATTTTGAAATTCATTATTCTTTCTACATATGTGTTTGATTGAAATTGAATCTATATGTCCTTCTAAATTACTTGAATTCTAGAGGTTGAATTACTTATATATACGCGTGCTCGATCGTGTTGATACCCCAAGATATATATATACTCGTTTTATCTCAATCGTTTACTAAAAACACGTGGAATTTTTATCAGATATCGTACATATATAGGACTAATGATCTGTTATTGTTCGAGGTGTACATGTCACTAGAAAAAAAGTGTTTGAAATATATATATATATCTTAGGGTATTAACACGACAGAGCACGCCCATATGATTTATCGGATTGATGACAGAAAAAGAAACATTAGACGATTTTTTAGTTGATAAGATGCACGCAAATCAAAAATACAGTGAAAAAATTCGTTCTTTATATATCATAGACCATTCGATAGTAGAGCCTGTCGGGTCCACAGTTTTTTTGGATCCGAAGCCATGTCCGGCTCCAAGTCGGACCCGATTCTGATGAGCAATAGCCTGAACTCGAACTGTACTTTTAGACTCTCAGTAAATTTTCTACTTGAAATCTAATAGTTGCTTCGAAAATTGTTTTGTTGTTGTTTTTCTATTATTTTTATAAATAAATTCAGGACTTTTTGAATGAAATGAATAAAAATTAAAAAAAAATATTATGTTGATAACATATTTCTTTCGATACCCGGACCCGATGGGCTCTATTCGATATAGAATTTCAAGGCGATTAATAATATATGTGCCTTACATTTTCTCACGAGTCTTTTCCTATTGAAAAAATCCAGAAGGTATCAAAAACAAATAATTTGACAACTTTTCTTAAATTTCTCTTTTGTTTTTAATATGTTATGACAAAAAACCTTTTAGCTTAGTTTTTCTGATTCATCATATGAAAACGAATAAGAAACTGGTTTGAAACCGTTTTTAGAACAAAGTGTTGGATCACAAAATAATTTCTCAAAACCTGTACTCAAAGATCGAAACTTAATTTTGCAAGTCTATCACAGGTTTTTTTGTCATAACCTATTAAAAAAAACGAGGAACCTAAGAAAAGTTGTCAAACTATTTGTTTTCGATAACTTTCGGGTTTTTTTCAACAGGAAAAAACTCAGAAGAAAATTTAGGGCATATATATTATCGAGCTGATTATTTTAAATAGAAATAAATAATTAAGATTAATTAAAAGAATATTATTATGATAAATGTCAATATGGAGTGTTTCTCTATGACTATTGTCGAATGTGTCTTATGTCAGCATATGTTTTTCAAGTATAATTTTGTATATGTCTAGTATTTATTGCATTTACTTCTGACCTTTTTGACTAATAATAATCAAAAGTGATTCAATGACTATTCTATTCTTTTACAAATATTATTCAATTTCTTTTTGTTAAATAATTATTATTTATATTCTTGTTTGACTAGTTTTATTTCTTGCAAATAATTTACAATTTATGAAACAAATGCTTTTAGAATAAATTTAGACTTTGCAAATCCCTAAACATTTTCATAGACTGATGACATACAATAAATTATTAATTAACAATTAAACGACAGAAACTGACAAAAAAATAGTCATTTTCATACAGATGAAATTAAATATTCTTATAAAATTGAAATGCTTCATCATTTATTATAATTACATATCATGATAGTGCAAAAATAAAACAAAATCCGTTAGGCGTTATGCCGTCATTATCAACAACAGACTCATTTGTCAATCATTCATGTATGATAAATAATAATATTTCTTCGTGTTAATAAGAAAATATTTTCAATTGTACAAGTCTGTTCTCTTCTTCTTTTTTTTCGAGAAATAGACAAAGTTATACGCAATTCATTGCACTAATTCGAAATATATTGATTCTAATTAGTTTGTTGACCTTCGTGAATCTTGAGTTTTAATTATCAATATCATATGAATAATATAATTGACTTCAACAATAGTAAGGAAAAAAAACAAACGAATTGTCAATCAATTATGACATAGAAGGATAATATTACAAAAAAATGTATTAACGATAACAGTTAGTTCTATATATTTTGTATGTCGGGAGAAGATTGATTACAAATAAGACACTTGTCTATTTTGTGCTATGAAGTATCTGTAGATTGACATTCATAAAGGAAACAATGCTTACAAATAATTTGTCACAATATAAAAGACAAAAATATCCTTGTGTAAAGATAGTCTGAAATAAATTTCTCAGAATACGTACATAAGAAACATTCTTTTTTTAGAATTCGATAAAAACAAATATATATTATTTTTCCGGCTTCTATAAATAAACTATAGGATGTTGACTCAAAACTTATTTAGTAACATTAATATGAAGTCTTTGATATACTCTATGGGTAAGAACTTCTATAGAAAAGTGTACCTAATCGAAAGATTCTGTTTATCGAACTGAAGAAAGGTCTGTTATCTATCCAGTCATAGAAAAACTATCAGTTATCTCAAGCTAATATACCGTTTGCTTATAGAATTCTGTTTTATCTATTAAAGGCAAAGGCTAATATACGCGTAATTTCGATCTTTGTAAATTAAAAATTTTTTTTGAAACAATATTTTCTACATAGAAAAGAGTGTTCTTCATAGAAAGATTTTCATTACAATCTAAAAAGTAACAAACTAGTGCCATCTATCGTCCAATTAAATACAAAAAATAATTTCTTTGGAGAATATTATAAAGTGATTTTTCTGATGAAATATTTTTGAAATTAATTTCGAATTAAATTTGTTTTTATCATTTATTTATTATATCGATTCTATAACTAAACACCTGTGTATGTCATTCGAGAGGTGCAGATTCATATACTCAAAATGGCTGATGCTTGTACAATAAGCATGTATATATGTTTTCATCATTGACGAACAATATATAAGAAAAAAAAAATTTTTTTTTTCGAAGATTATTTACGTTTTTTCTACAAAATTAATTTCTTTTGATCGATTTTTTTTCTAGATTATGATATGTTTTATCAAATGGGATAACTATATATTCATTACGTATATATCCCATTTATGTTAAAAAATAATCCATGACTTGGTGAACAGTGAAGCTTACTGGAAGATTTTAATTCAAGAAGAAGACGAAGAATAAGAAAAAACAACATTAGATATTCAAGTGTATAACATAAAATTAAAAAAAAGAAATTTTTCTTTAAATTAAAATGTCAACACCAACTCAATATCCTCGAACGAATATTGTTAAGCTCAATCCACCATCAACAACAAGAGACAATACTGGTGCTGATGGAGTAAGTTTTTATTCAAAAGAGATTTTTATCAAATATTACATAGAATATGTCCATCAATTAGTATCGATAATATTTTTTTTTTCTTAGCTCTTATTATATATGATGTAATATCTTACGATCGATCATTCTTTTACATGTATATATATACGCTGTCATACATTCGCTTCTTTTTTTTTCCTTGTTCATGCAATGAATGACATTTGTCATCGAATAGTTCACATTTTGAATTATTTTTCAACATTATGACTAGTTCAGTGCCATTTTATATAGATCAGTAAATCGTTCATTACTTATTTGTGTCTTATAGTCTGACCGTTTAAGTGTTTCGTTTATGCATGTGTACATAAAGAACATGAGAAAAAAAAGTGGAAAGAGAGGGGAAAGAAAGAACGTATGCAAAAGAAGAAAAGAAAGGGACAACTACACCTACTCCAAATTCAATGTATGTATATATATATATATATATGTATATGTTCGTCAACCTATTATTCGTAATTGACAAAAGAAAAGAAGAAGCGAAAAAAAAAGATCGTTTTTTTTGATGTTATTGTGTTCGATTTATTGATATACGCAAAAAGAAATGATTGTATACTGGGAAACATACTATTCTTTTTCTTGTTCTTTAAATATTTTGTTGTTACATTGAAATGTCAATAATGTTGACAATACAATATTAAATAGGGAAAAGAAAAAAAAAGAGTAGCATGAAAAAATACGAAAGGACAAAAAGAACGACATAATGAGAAATAAATTTACGTGAACGTGAATGATTCTCTCTTATATTTAACATAGATGTAATAATTGTAACACTTGCAAGTATGTGAAATATGTGACACTTCTTCTTTCTTTTACAGAAATCTACAAATAACGATCATCATCATCATCATCATCAAAACAATAATCATAACAATAATAATAACAATATAACATCATCGACTGGAGCTGCGCCATCTTCTTCATCGACACGATTACAATCAAGTAAAATGCGTGATCCAAATGAACCACATATTGGCAAATATCGATTTGTCAAGGTACATTATCTTATTATCTCTGTAGAATTAAATATAATTTTCTTGTCAATTTAGACAATTGGTAAAGGTAATTTTGCCAAAGTTAAATTAGCTAAACATCTGCCAACTGGTAAAGAAGTTGCTATAAAAATAATCGATAAAGCTCAACTTAATCCAACTTCATTGCAGAAGGTTTATATTTAATTTATTCTATGCGAAGAAACAATATATTTTTATTTAGCTATTTCGTGAAGTCAAAATAATGAAAGGACTTGATCATCCAAATATTGGTAATTGAAATCAAAAAAATAATAAATTATTTTTTTTAATAAATTATTTTTTTTAGTTAAACTTTTTGAAGTAATCGAAACTGAAAAAACTCTTTATCTTGTTATGGAATATGCAAGTGGAGGTCTGTATGAATATAAATATAGATGAATTGAATTATTTTATTTGTTTATTTAGGTGAAGTATTCGATTATCTTGTTGCACATGGACGTATGAAAGAAAAAGAAGCTAGATCAAAATTTCGACAGGTATGTCAAGATAATCAATGAGCAGAGTTGTCATATCTTTAAATGACGTCTGATACGTATCTTTTTTTGATTTCTATGGTTTCTATAGCACTAGTGAAGACCTAGTGATATAGAATATAAGAAAAATTCATATGACATAAAGATTTCTTTAATTAAAATCAGAAGCATTGAAAATGGCTTAATATACTTCTAAATCATTTTTCAATGTAAAAAATGTTCCTCTCATATACTTTAGATTGTATCTGCTGTTCAATATCTTCATCAAAAACATATTGTACATCGTGATCTTAAAGTAAAATTTTCCTATTCAATTATAAAGAACATTCTTGTATATCTTCTTTCTGTTTTTTTTCTAGGCAGAAAATTTATTGCTTGATTCAGAGTTAAATATCAAGATAGCTGATTTTGGTTTTAGTAATGAATTTACACCAGGAAATAAATTAGATACATTTTGTGGTAGTCCACCATATGCAGCACCAGAATTATTTCAAGGAAAAAAATATGATGGACCAGAAGTTGATGTTTGGAGTTTAGGTGTTATTCTATATACACTTGTTAGTGGTTCATTACCATTTGATGGACAAAATCTCAAAGTAAAAAAATTTAGATGATTTTTATTGATTGTTTTTTATATTAATAACTATTTTAAGGAATTACGTGAACGTGTATTACGTGGAAAATATCGAATACCATTTTATATGTCAACGGATTGTGAAACATTATTAAAGAAATTTCTTGTTTTAAATCCAACACGACGAGCTGCTCTTGAAGTATGATTTCATTAAAAACAAAAACTAATTGAATATATTAATAAGTTTTCCGTTTTTTTTATCTTAGTCAATTATGAAAGATAAATGGATAAATATTAATTATGAGAATGATGAATTAAAACCATATGAAGAACCAAGTCAAGATTTTAGTGATAATTTTCGAATAGAATCAATTATACGAGATGGTGCCTATAGTCGAGATCAAATACTTGATTCCTTAACTACACGTAAATATGATGATATTATGGCTTATTATCTACTTCTTGCCATGCGAACAAATGAAGTAAAAACTAAAATGATTTTTTCTTATTTTGATAACACTTTTTTTTTTATTAATTTCAGAACGATATGTCTGATGCTCAATTAGCTACAACAACAAATAATAATAATAAAGGTGTTTCAGACGCATCCAATACTCCTTCATCATTAGCACCTAAAATCGTATCCGCAAGTACACGACCATCAACAGCAAATGATAAAGAAAATCTTCCATCTATTGATAAACAACATCGACCAATGACAGCAGCATTACCACCATCCGTTAATGAACATACACTAATTAATGGCACTACACCAATGATAACAACAACAAATGGTGTTAATAATTCATTATTAACGTCATCAAGTATTGATGCATCAACTGCTAATAATGGTCAACATTTATTATTAAAAACGAGTGCGAGTGGTGGTCCACCAGGAGCATCAATGATTGCATCAAATTCAGTATCAAATCGTACGAATGCAGTCGATAAACTTCGTTCACAAACAGTACGTTTACCTGGTGCAGGTGTTCGACGTCGAGAAACTATTGATCCTGTTCCAGGTGGTGCATCAATGAGAAAAGTTGATATGGCTGAAAAATGTAAAACACCAACTGGAGATACGTAAGTATTATTTCTCAAAATTCTTCTTTTAATTATTATTTGCATGTTTGTTGTGATTGTATTGCTTTTGCTTAGTGCATTCTTTGAAAGTCGGATACCCCGTTTACCTCAAGGGTTTGTTTCTTCTCTTGACAAAAAAATCAAACAAAATATCCCCTTGGATTTGTCTAGTTTTAATCGTAGTGGTATTGAACCATCACCATCACCATCATCTACATCTTCTCAAGTACCACATCATATGATGCGTTCATCAGTACGTGAAAATCCTAAATCAGCAAGTTTATCAGCACAACAACAACAGCAACAACAACAACCGCTACAAACACCAAAAGCTCAAGAAAAACTCAAGTGTGTATTTAATTCATGCCTAGTTCAGAATATCATAAACTTTTTCTTTTTATCGATCGTATAATAAGTTAAGAATGTGTTTTAAAAAATTTTCTTTCAAAATATCAGACATAGAAAAACATCAGCAGGTGTACCATCATCGTCAAATAGCAATACAGGTTCGATTCGAATTTATTCGAGTCAACATCAACCATCTACAATCAAGTAAGAATCATCAATCAAAACAACAAGCCATCAATATGACTATATAAAGATTGAGACAAAGAGAGTTTTCTTTCTTTTTTCTTCTTCTCTTACTTACTTTACTCACACCCCAAAAAAAACTAACATTCGCCATATTGCACGAATGCTGCTATTGCTTGTTTTTATTTGTGTTTCTGTGTTTGATACTCACGACGTGTTTTTTTTGCTCATTAATAATTTGGTTTTTCTATCTTTTTTTTTCTTTCTATGTTATTGTAGTCCTTTATTGGTGCAAGCTTCAACTACTACCAATTCTGCTGCTACTACTGCACCCACTCAGCTACCACTTAATCCAACCAACACGCCATTTGCATCTTCCACTAACACACGTGCCGGGAGTGGTGGCGATGGTGCTATGTTAAATCGCTCTGCGCCTGATCGTAAAACTATACATAGTACATTTCCTTCACGGCAACACCAAGCATCAACACCAACTACTGATTATCGAGCATCAACAAGAAATCCAAATAGTAGTACAATGGGTTTTAGTGATGCCAATAATCGTCATCAGCAACAAGCTGGTGGTGCTTCGAGCATGATTGGAGGGACAGGAAGTGGGGCTCAATCGTTTTTAAGCAAGCTTTCATCTAAATTTGCACGAAGGTAACATAACTGACCTAAAAACACTGCACGTATTACTAAACACAAAAAAAAACTTAACTAACACTTATAAAAGAAAGAAAACATCGATCTCTCTTAATCTTTGTCTAGATGGTTGATTTTTTTTTTGAAATTTTTTCTTCTTCTTCAATTTTCTTTTCTATTTATTTGATGTTCTTCTTATCATCATTATCTAGAAAATCTATTCGAGAATCTGGTATATCATCAACAACAACTGGTGGTGGTGCTATTGGAAATAATATGTTAACAATGGGTGGAAGTATGGCAAGTGCGTCATCATCTTATCGTCGACCAGCAGATCTTAATACTGCAAATATAACAACAACTGCAGGAATTACAACGAATGATAATCTTGCTACAGGTAGTGCTATTGGAGATATAAAACCACGTTCACTTCGTTTTACATGGTCTATGAAAACGACTAGTTCAATGGATCCTGCTGATATGATGAAAGAAATTCGAAAAGTAATATTTTAATTTGACGATATAATAGAAAATAGAAGTCAATTATATTATATATATTTAAGGTTCTCGATATAAATAATTGTGATTATGAACAACGAGAAAAATTTCTTTTACTCTGTGTACATGGAGATCCAAATACGGATTCAGTTGTATCATGGGAAATGGAAGTATGCAAATTACCACGTCTATCATTAAATGGTGTTCGATTTAAACGTATATCAGGCACATCAATTGGGTTCAAAAATATCGCGAGTAAAATCGCTAATGAACTTAAATTGTGATTTTCTTTTCTTTTCTAAACTTTTTCTTCTTTTTTCATTTTTCTTGTCTTTTGTGTATGTTCATTGTCATGTGTCTTCTTTTTTTAGTGATTGTATCTCGCATGTGTTTATGTTCGTTTTTCTTTCCTCAAATGAATCAAATAACTAAATACACATTACATTTGTATGTGTGTTATGGATGTGAGTCACAAACTAGGATCTCTCTTTTTTTCTCGATGCTGTGCTGCTGCTCATGCCTATAAGGCATTTATTTTCTGTTTTTTTTTGCGTGCGAAATTCATCCATGAGAATCGGCTCTTATAAATAATTTTTTTTTCTTATGTTTTTTCTTCTTCCTGTGCACACATGTAGATCTTAGGGTATCAGCGTCTTTATCTCTCTCAAAACTATGGATGAACGTTGCTTTTCTCATTTTGTTTTGCACACACGAATATATATTGAAATAATTTTCGCGTAATTTATTCTTCTTGACTTGACACGTTTTATATCGCCTGAAATAACAGTGTGTGCTCTCTCTCTCTCTATATTCTCTTTGTAACTAAAGTGAAAATGTTTTTTTTTCTCTACCTCTGTGTTTGTTGGTTTTTCTTTTCTTTTTTCTCTTTCTTGCACATTCTATATTCATATTGTCTTTTGTTTCGGTTTTCTTTGCTACTGCGCGCTATATCTCTTCTCATTTTGAAATCATACCTTATAATTATATTGTCATAAACGTGCACACATAGATGACATGCAATTTGTTAAATTTTCTTGTGCATGTATTCAGTTTTTCTCCCCTATGATGTTCTTGCTTTTTCCTTATTTACTTCTCACGCTTCGTTTTTCTAGATATGTTCGATTCCACTGTGTGTGTGTTCTTTTGGTGTTTATCGTTCATATCTTCTTTTTCTTTTTCTCACTCCTCGTTTTCTTTTTTGCTGTGTGCGCGCGCGCTGTCTCGAAGAATATACATACATTAAATTCAGCATTCAGATGAATATGTACGAAAGATAATCTCAACATGAAAAAACAAACACACATTCGTTTTTATTAATTGTTAACCAATATTTCTAGGAGTATATTATCATAGAGTTCATACAAGCTATAAATTGATTCTGTAATTGAACTTCGAATGAAAATATTGAACAATAGGAATAATTTATGACTGAGTTATAAATTGTATTAATAAATATATTGTCATTGATCCAGGGCTGACAAGTCAGTAGAGTTAATGGAATCAATAGAACAAGTTCGGACTCTCACAGTTATTATCTAAACAAATAAATCTGATATCTCAAACTGATGCCATTGACTAAAATACTTTAGTACCAACTTTGTCTGTTTAGGGTATAAACACATTGATTTCGAATGTCTACAAATGATTAATGCATAACAAGTGATTTTATCAATTTTATTTAGTATTAACGTATTCGAAATGCTATAACTTTTCAATAGATTATGGCAAGAGCTCAGTATTTTCACTGCATTTACGATTAATGAAGGTGCTTTGTTTTTATTGATGTTAAGATAATATAATTGGCTTTAAGAGAGCAAATTGTCATTCTGTAGTTTTCTATGCGGTACAACGACATTCATATTGTAAATGTAATATTAACTGATTAAATATTCATAAAGTGAAAAAGTCTTGCACACCATATGTTAGTCTTGTCTTTCTCTATTCATTTGGAGCTATTTTTAATAGCTTAACATGATATGTACTAATGTTTTCTCTTATCAATAAATACTTTAAACATTGTTTTATTATCTATAGAAAAAAATGTAGAACGAAATATTTAATGTTTCTTTTATTATAATCAATTAAGATCAATAAAATTAACTACCTTGTATATATATCATTATCAGCTGATCCAGAGTAAAACACGAGGATAATAGTATATTTTGATTATATGCATATATGGAAAAACACGCGGGAAAATTGGAATACTATATATCACACAAGGCACACGTCACTAAGTTCGTATTTTGTTTTCTTATAATATATGGATTCATATGTTCGATCACACCATTCTTTCTTCTTATGCTTAATCACAATGTTATATACGTCCTTAATGTAACGGTGAGTGACTGATCGTGTGTCTATATTTCATCGATGTTATATAGTAATAGACAAAATTATTCTAAAGATCTCATTTATTTATTAATATGATTTTTGATTCTACACATCGATAATCATTATTTGACTTAAAATACAATTAAATATAGATGAGAATATTACTTTCCGTCGTATACAAAAATATACTAATTATTAAACTGTTATTATTTTCCTGTTATCTTTTACTATGAAAAAATAAACTATTGTTCATATTGTTGTTCTTTGTTTTATTAGTTACGTCTCTGTTAATTGACTAAATTCAGATTTTTTGTAATAATGGCACCTGAAGCAAATGGTAAAAATAGATCCACATCTGTGGATATACCAGAACAGGCTGTTAAGAATTTAACAGTCGAAGAAATGTATGATAAAGAAAAATATGATTTATCAACAATGAAAGAAGGTGATGTATTTAAAATGCTTGAGTATGTTTATTTAGTTTCATTTTTAATTTATAATTGAATCATTTATTTTAGTACAACACGTGATGGTCTTAAAGATGATCAAATTAATGAACGTCTTGAAAAAGTAAATATAAGAAGATTTTTTTATTCGAAAAATCATTAAGATTTGTTATTTTTCAGTTTGGACATAATCGTCTTGATCAAAAAACTCAAAGTCCAATTATTCAATTTCTTCTCTTTATGTGGAATCCACTTTCGTGGGTTATGGAAGCAGCAGCTATAGTTGCTATTGCTGTATCTAATGGTGGCGGACGAGAACCAGACTGGGAAGATTTCGTTGGAATTATTCTTCTTCTTCTTGTAAATTCAATTATTGGTTTTATTGAACAACGAAATGCTGGAAATGCTGTTAAAGAACTTATGAAATCATTAGCACCTGAAGCTAAAGTTAAACGTAATGGTCAATGGAAAACTATTGATGCATCTGAACTTGTTCCAGGAGATATTATTGGTGTTAAATTAGGCGATATTGTACCTGCTGATGGTCGACTAATTGGTAAATAATTTTATTAAAACTAAAACTAAAACATAAGATTATTTTAATTAGTTGCACAAGGTGAAGTTTCGATGGATCAGGCAGCATTAACTGGTGAATCACTTCCTACAACTAAATCAGTGGGTGATGAAATCTTCTCTGGTTCAACTTGTAAACAAGGCGAAGCAGAAGCAGTTGGTTAGTATTTATACTTTTTATTCGTTATTTATTTTATGCAATAATGCTACTCGTATAATGTGTATACTGCAGTAAAATTTATGTGTCTATTAAATTATAATACATATCAAAACTGAGCCTTCATTAATCTATCTATCGATACTTAAGGATTCTGGAAGACTAGTAGAGATTTTTAATTCTATAGAAAAATATGATACTATCAAATTAAGAATAGTTTAAGCTTTTCTAACTTTGTGTTTTTGACTTACTTCAAAAGTCACTAGATGATACTATATTTTGAAAATGAATAATCTATTTAAATTTATTTTCAGTTATTGGCACTGGTCTGAATACATTTTTTGGTCGAGCAGCTAAATTAGTTGGTGGTGCCCATGATGAAATAGGTCATTTACAAACTATCCTTGCTAAAATTGGCAATTTCTGTATTATTGCTATTGCAATCTTTATCATTGCAGAGATATTTGTTATGTAGTATGTATTTATAAATTTCTTTTTTATATTATTTCTTTGAATCGTTTTCTTTAGTGTCGGATTTCATTATGAATATCGTCGTGGTATAAATAATATACTTGTACTTTTAATTGGTGGTATACCTATTGCTATGCCAACAGTTTTATCCGTAACATTAGCTATTGGTGCTAAGCAATTATCTGAACATAAAGCAATTGTAACACATGTTACTGCTATTGAAGAACTTGCTGCTGTAACTATTTTATGTTCAGATAAAACTGGTACATTAACATTAAATAAACTTGTTATTGATAAAGAATCTATAAAGAAATATTCTGATATCGAAAGTGATGGTATTATTTATCATGCAGCTATCGCATCAAGAATAGATCATCCTGATGCAATGTAAATTAAATCGAATAAATGAAATTTTAATTTAATTTTGTTTTGCGTTTTTTTTTTAGTGATGCTTGTGTTATGTCAACATACGGTGATAAGAATAAAATACGTGAAGGAATTGAAGAATTAAATTTTAAACCGTAAGAATATAAAAACTTGAATTTTTTTTTAATGTTATATTGTTTCTTAATAGATTTAATCCAACTGATAAACGTACTGAAATAACATATAAACAAACAAAAGATGGAAGTGTACATCGTATTAGTAAAGGCATGTCACATGCAATACTTGATTTATGTACAAGAGATAAAACAGATGAACAAATTAAACAATTAAACACTGATGTTGATGAATTTGCTAAACGAGGTTTAAGAGCATTAGCTGTTGCAATTGAAGATGTTTCTGATGGACAAAAAGATGGTAAAGGAAATGGTTTTAAATTAATTGGTCTCCTACCTATATTTGATCCACCACGTGATGATACAAAAGAAACAATTGAACGTGCACTTCAACTTGGTAATTATTTCTTGAAAACTAGAATTTTTTATTTCGGTTTAAAAAAATCTTCTAGGTGTAAAAGTAAAAATGTTAACTGGTGATCAATTAGCTATTGCAAAAGAAACAGGTCGACGTCTTGGTATGGGTGATAATATGTTTGAAGCTAAAACACTTAAAGAAGGACCACCAGCAGACTCCGGTTATAAAGATATCGATGATTTAATTTTACATGCAGATGGCTTTGCCGGTGTTTATCCTGAACATAAATATGAAATTGTTGAACGATTACAAAAAATGGGACACTTAATCGGTATGACTGGTGATGGAGTTAATGATGCACCAGCACTTTCAAAAGCAAATGTAGGTGTGGCTGTTGCTGATGCATCAGATGCAGCTCGATCAGCAGCTGATATTGTATTAACAAAACCTGGTTTATCAGTTATTATCGAAGGTAAATTTAATGTTTTTTCTTTTCATGATAAAATAATATTTTTATTCATATATTTAAAGCAATTCTTGGTTCAAGACAAATTTTTCAACGTATGAGAAACTATGCAATTTATACATGTTCAATAACAATTCGTGTTTTACTTGGATTTTCTGTATTAATATTCGCATTTAGATTTGATTTTCCATCATTTATGGTAAATAAAATCAAAAAATAAAATTTATCATAACTATAAATATTTTGCTAGGTTCTTATTCTTGCAATTCTTAATGATGGTACTATTTTAACAATCTCAAAAGATCGTGTTAAACCATCACAATATCCAAATAGTTGGCATTTATCAGAAATTTTTACATATGCTATCGTTTATGGTACATATTTAGCGGCATCAACAGTTATTTTCTTTACTGTTATTGTTAAAACAACATTTTTTCAAGATAAATTTGGTGTTCAACAATTTCAATATCATCATCATTCGCATACATTTCCCGGATGGAATAATCCAATATTAAATTCAATTATTTATTTACAAGTTTCAACAATTAGTCAAGCATTAATATTTATAACACGTTCACATAGTTTCTTTTTTCGTGAACGTCCATCAATATTATTAGTTATTGCATTTATCATAGCTCAACTTATAGCAACATTTATTGCTGTTTACGCAAAATGGTCATTTACACAAATACATGGTTGTGGTTGGACATGGGCTGGAATTGTTTGGGTATGGAATCTTATTTGGTTTTTTCCACTTGATCTTTTGAAAGTAAATTTTAAAGAAAAAAAAAATAGAAAAAAATATTTTCAATCTAATGAAATTTAGTTTTCTCTTCGTGCATATTTTGATCGGCAACAAAAAGAAACTGTTCAAGAAACTTTCGCTAAAGAACCATCAACAGATAATCAACGTCTACGTCGTCAAACTACAGTTCTTAGTATGAGTGGTCCACCATCACGTCTTTCAAGAATGATGAGTGCTGATCCAAAAAGTTCAAGACGAGGAACATTTGCTGAAATTGCAGCAAGATATTATGCACCACATACTCGACATTTATCAACATCACATCGCTTTAGAAACTTTGCTGGAGTATTAAATAATGCAACTAATACACCACTAAGCTTTTCTATAAATGCTCCTGAACTTCAACGTTTTTCACTTGTTCAGGTTAATATAGATTTCAAGATTTTCTTTGTTTAAATAGAATGTTGTTTTATTGTTATAGGCTCATCATGCATCGAAATTACTTAATGCCAAGAATGATATAACAACAACTGGTGTTTGATCTTAAAAATATTATTTGATTAAGACTTTTCTATGAGAAACTAATGAACTCTTATTATTCTATTTATATATATCTTTTATACTTACATAATATAAATCGCAGATAGATTTCTTCAATAAAACGTTATTGGACTATTTTCTACTTAACAAAATATTTAATGTTAGTAGGTGACTCAATCCTTGTCTACACATTACTTTTTAATAATAAAAACTGCGACTATTTCTATACAGATTTAATTAAATATTATTCAAGAATGTTCTTAAAGAAATAAACATCATATGCAAAACATATGTCGGATCAAATACAATGACCTTCTATTTTTTTTAATATTCTGACATATGTTTGTCTAGGATGAGAGAAATTTTTATCAGAAATACAGTCTCTTGAGATCCGAATACAATGAAGATTTTCTTAATTGAAGTTGAATTATTTAAATAAAATGGCATGCAATGATAATTTTCTCATTCAAATTATTTCGAAAGTTACTATTTAGTTTTCAAGCAAAAATGGAATGTAACAAGTATTTTATTCCACTGCCTCTTTAAAAAAAATCTATTGTTGTCAGAAATTGAGATATATGCATAGGAAGATAAGTCGCCTTCAGATCTGTCAGAAATGCGTATCTTAAATTTCTTGGTTCACGCTCAGTCAACATATTTTTTTTCTTGTTTAAAAGTGCATGTCAGGGCACAGTCTACGATCGAACCCTTTTTTTTAATTAAGGTTTCTTTTTATTATATGCGTATATACTTATATAGTCAGACACCCACTTTTCGCTAGTTTATTGAGTAATTGAACTTGTGATTCATTTTTTCTGCTGACAAGGTAAACATTTAAAAAAAACAGTCTCGGTCATGCACCGCATCTTGACATGCTTTTTCAAATAAAAAAAAGTCTAAACCAAACAATTTGGAGTGCCAAATGAGCAATTTTTCACCTTTGTTTCGCCCATACCTCTGTGAAATATTGTTGAATCGAACTAAAAATTTTACTACAGCTTCTCCATTATAGACTTAACGTATCTAGGCACAGATCAACGGTATATCTGTTTGTTTAGATATATATATATATAACAGAAGAAAACTAGAACTATATCACTCACTAATAAAATCTGTCAGTGTCTATAATATATTTGATAATACATATGTAATTACAAAGATCATTTTCTTTCGATAACTAGTAATTATTGACAATGGTACATCTTTAGTTCTTAATTAATTATGTCTAAAAGCTGTACATATACAATCAATTAAATTCTTTATAATTACATGACAAACGACTTAGATCAAAGTACATTATATGCATAAATATTAAGTACATACATGTCAGTCCAGACTGCTAATACTTATTTGCACATCTGTAAAATATAACATATATATACTTATGAAATTATGCGATTAAGACATTCTATGGGAGTACATTCTAACATAAACGAAATAAATTTTTAAAATATTGTTATTATATATTCGTATCTTTCATTATCTACTTATGTTTGTTATGAATTTTACTTCAAAAAAAAGACTTTCACCTTTGTATTGACAGTTTAACCTCACTTAGACGTTATATTATTCTTATAAAATGCACTTTTACCTTAAAAGCATCGAATAGATTAGGGGAAAGGAAGGTTATATAATACCAATATAAAAACGGAACCTTAAAAATACGTATTTAACTAAACATAAATGCACTTTACATGTCATCCAAGGTACGCATTTAAAGTGCATGTCTCTTCCATTTCTTTATTCTCGATCCTTCCTGACGTTACAAGTACGCTTTATACTGACGTCACGTACATTATACTTATAATAAATCTTACTTCTCTATTTACAAAAAAAAAATAGTATAAAAGTTAACTACAATAATATATAAGAAATGAAAACTCATAGAAAAAAATAAAATAAACATTCATTAATTGTAAGATATTTTCTATACTTGGTACGATATCAAAATAGTTAGTTTTCTTTATTGAAATGATGAAAAAATAGAGATAAGTAAAGCCCTATCAACAACATATTATTTTTCATTTTGCGTGAGTAAATTACTATCATGATAAAAACAAATATGATTTCAGTCATATGATGCAGAAAAAGGTCATTTATAAAGCACCTGACTTTAGCAATTAATGAGTATTATTCAGAAGTCATATGATTGAGTTGCCATACCTTACTGACGTAAATCTCATTAAAACGGAATTAATATTATAGCTTCTGTATACTCGATGTGTCAGTAATATTCATACTCGTTGACTGTTATTTTTCTGTTTTTGATACTATATAATAACAATATTCATGAGACAGAATTTCTTATTCTCTACTTGTCAAACGTATTTATAAATAAACCAGAGAACTGACTCATGAAAAGAGATAAGGTAATAATGGGAAGGCGTTTAGAATATATCAGTATTGTTATTTATATACATATATATAAAATAAACAAAACATTGAATCAGATAGATATTTTTTTATGTTGAATAATCAAGCGTGATTTGTTATTAAATTCTTCTAGTACTTTTAAACAAAATACTTGCTCTTTAATTTAGACAGATTTTATCAGGGATACTTTATAAATAGTTTGAACTTTGAGTTTTTTTTCTTCTCTCCAATCATATGCTATAGGTAAGTACGTTCGTGATCACGCAGACACCTTTCTGCCTATTTATTAATGTTAGTTGTTTATATATGCATGTAGATTTGATAAAAGAATATGATAAGTAAGAAGCGAAGGGATGGGCAGTATAAGGTAACTAACTGATATGTATCTATAGAATCATACACCTATGCAAGCATTTACATAGGAATATTAATAAAAAAAACATAAACAAATATTAGATAGAAATAAGAGAAAAAATTTATTCCATAACATATAAAATGTAACCCCTCTCATCTGTTCTTCATTTATCTTTATTTTTATTAACATTCTTTCTTATTTTTGTGCAAAATTTTTGCAAATATATTCTTGAGACACAAGTAGAAAGATTAAATAATATGTGTCAATAAGCAAATATGTTTATATTTATATATATTTGCATGGAACATTTTCGACTTTGAACTTATTTCTAATACGGTATGTGGGAATTTTAGATCTATTAGCAATTCGAACAGTGAAACTATTTTATTATTCGACTTCTTTCTTTTGTTGGTTTACATATACATATATATACTCATATAACAAATACTTATTGCAATACAGAGAAGTTTTGTTCCATTTAAAAGCAATCTAATCATGGGATTACTTCGCTTTTTCAAAAGCAAATCAACTCAACATTTAAGTGATTTGGTCAACAATACTCTTGTACTCGGTAAGATTATTATTTTCTTTTTTTTCTTTTTTTCAGACAAAGTTCAACTTCCAGACGAAATAAGATATACATTCCATAGTATAGTTTGTTCAGATAATGCTTTATCTTAGTGTTATTCTTTGTTTCATTACACTTGTATCCCTATAGGCAAATAATATCTATACATTATGTATTATTTTATATCTTTTAGTTCAGAGATTATAAGGCTTCATACTAATGATACATCCTATTGTAAGATAGTCAAATAAAGATCTATGTACTATACAGCTGACAATGAAGAGATTGTAGATATATATATATATATATATAAGTACTCAAAGAGAAGCAAAGTTCTTTCTTTTTCTTCTTTTCTTTCTTATACAAAAAAAAGCTGACAGGAAAAAAACGCTTTCCTTTCTTTTTTCTCTTATTTTTCTATCGTCTTTTTTTCTCTTACCAAAACCTCCTCGATTTTGATCGCTTCGTTAACTAACGTATCGATCATATAACGCTGTCAACTAACAAATAATCATCCTATCATCGAGGTTAGAAGGATATTGACATGAAGCAAAACAAAAAAAACAATAGTCGTGCATCATCGATCATCATAATATTCATTTGATCAAAAAAAGAAAACCACTAATGGCACATTCAATGACTTTACCAGAGATCAATGATGTTAATGACTGTCAGATTGTATCTCTCACAAATAGATTACCCTATTATGTAAGACATTTATGTAAATCTATCAACGAAACCAAGGTAGTCAGTGCGACACCAAATTTAAGTAAGTATTTAAATAGAAAAAAACCGAAAACAAGGAAAAGATTTTTTGTTAATTAGATAAATTGAATTGATTTCGTATGAAAGTTTTCTTAGAATAATAAAGGAAAATACATTGTTATTATCGTTTCCACATCACCTGCATTATAGGCAATGATTGGTTGTCATGATAGTTTGCTTACTCGATAATCCTTTCTCTAATTTTCTTGATCGAATAGACTATCTGTCTGTTGGTATGTTTACATAGACAACATCTGTTTCTTTTGTATGTATTCACTTATTGTTGCTGTGTATATTTTATCATAGTAGCCGACATCACCCTTTACACAACAAATACATACACTTCTTCTTCTATTTTTTTAAAATGTCGGTTTTAAATTTGTACTTTTTTTTCTCTTCTCGTTCTTTCAATCTTATTGATCGATAGTAAAAAAACGGGTTTTGTCATTATATAACCTTGAGTTTCTTTTTTTTCAATTGATCGTTTGATCGCAATGCATACATCAAGGTTTTATGGCTAATTACACATTTTTTCTGTCTCTCTCTCTCTTTCTTGTTCGATCAGTTGCTTAGATCACATATTGAACAGCAAGGTTGTTATGTATACTAGTAATGTAGTATAGAACATGGTATTGGCGACATTACAAGGTCTCGACAGTTATAGTAAAAGTCAATAAAAGAAAGCCTTATAAGATAGAAAAAAGGAAGTTTTGTTTTTTTGTTGTTATTATTTTGTTGAAGTTCTAGATGTGTCCTTTGCAAGGACATTCTCTTCTTCTTCTTCTTCTTTTTCTTTTTCTTCTTCGTCTTCGCCTTCTTCTTCTTTTTTTTATTATTATTATTATTGATAATAGAGAAACAAATTAAATTAATCTCCGTGTATGAACGCAAAGGAAAGTCTTGACGACCTTGTCGTAAATGACAAACACAAGATAAAAAAAAGCGAAACATATGATTTTTATCCGTCTCTTTACATAAGCAATTCTTTGCCGTCGTCAAAACCGTATGTTTCTACGCGTGGGATAGACATGCATGTTTGTTCTATACAGCCTCGACAGTCGACCGCAAACCTCTCGCTTTTTTTTCTCTTTACCATTTTTGTCTTGTTGTGAAGAAACTGTTCTTTTTCTTTTTCTTCTCTACATCGTTGTTTCATATGATAGTTCTTTCTTCCTTGATTTTTTTCTCTCTTTAATACAAAATGCTTTCCCTCTCTCTCTTTGCGGTTAAACCTAACACACATCAATATATTCGTCTGCTCAACAAGCAAACATCAAGCAACGAATCATTTTTGACAATTCTTTTTCTCTCTCTCTCTCCCCCTTTCTGTGGCTTTTTTTCCTTCTTTCTTTTGCATTACGTAACTTTAACTACAGCATCAGCTAGAAAGTATGTGACAGATTGCAGTATGTACTCATATAAAGAAGGAACCTTGAACGTATATGCGCTATAATAGTATTGGATGAGAAAAGAAACCGCGAAGAGAAGAGAAGAAGAAAAAAATTATTGCACTGACAAGAGAAAAGGAGACAGCATAAGTGTCAAGACAAGAGAAAAATAGTGTATCCCCGGACAGCTTCAATTGTAGACGGCCGAGTACATATTCGTTTCAGCTGTCGAACGAGTGAGTGTATATATATATATATAAAATAGGTTAGTGCAAAGGAAAAAAGAGAGAAAAAGAAGAAGAAGAAGAAAAAAATTCGGTGAAGTGTTGTCGCGTACCCATATACATACGCTGGACATCGACCGGCCAGTTGCAGAAAGAAAGAAAGAAAGAAAGAAGAAGAAAAAATAGCTGATTGTACATTGCTTCTAAACGGTCAAACCAAGCAAACAGAACAAGCGTGCGTGTGTGTTTATGTATATTTAGCTTCTTTCTTTTTTTTACATTTCATCAAATTTGAAATTTATTGAATATATATATTTATATTTATTTATTTTCATTTTATAGACGATCACAATAATAAATTATCAGAGGTGGACTCAATATCATCATCATCTTCGTCATCATCATCATCTTTACATACCAATGATGAACATCGTAGTAGTAGTGTAGCAGTTTTTTCTCTTTCATCATCATCTTCAACATCGTCTTTGAACGAAATTATTGATACATCATCATTCATGTCAACACGTATATTACCAGTGGGATTTTATCGTGAACAAGATCAACCATCACCACCACCGCCATCATCATCGTCATCATCTACAACAACAAATTCCATTGAACAAAATTCTTCAACATCTATAACAAAACGTTTTAATACATATCGTCCATATGAAAATGATCCATTACAATTTCCATCAAGTTGTTCCAATACATCTTCATCATCATCATCATCTTCATTATCACTAACAACGAAAAAAGAATTTCTAATAAATCATACACGTACACAAAATAATCCAACAACAAATTCAAGTCCAGCTGTACCTATACCTATTAAATCAGCAGCTTATTGTTCAACTGTTGATACATTAACAATTGAACAAAATTTATTTAATATGGTACGATTTGATGTTGTTAAATCGAATTTTTGTGATTATTATCAATTGGGTGATTTTGTACGTAGTGGAGGATTTTCTGATATACATGAAGGTATTCGTTTAAGTGATAATAAACAAGTTGTAGTCAAATTTATTCCAAAAGAAAAAACAAAAAATTGGTTAATGATTAGTCAGAAAAAATATCCAGCAGAAATTTTATTACATAAAGCTGTACATGAAATACAAGGTATATTCCTAACTAATTTATATTTTCTAATAAGATCTCTTTGTTTTTCAATTCATTTAGGTATTATTCATGTTTATGATTATTTTGAGAATGGTCAACATTGGATATTAGTCATGGAACGTCTACGTAATTGTCAAGATTTATTCGATTTTCTAGAATCGAAAGATCGTGGACGACTTAGTGAAGCAACAGCTAGAAAATTCTTTCAACAATTAGTTCATATCAATTATGCCATGTTACGGTAAGATATAAAGAATTCACATTAAGATTATCACAAATATGATTTAGATCATAAGAAAAGATATTTTTAGACCTAGAATTAAGACACTAGTGACATGAAGTACTGTTTCGATTATTACAAGGCTTATTAAGATTGATTATGATATATGTCTGAATTGGTTGAGACAACGTCTGTAAGAAAAGATACAACAAATGCTAAAAGAAATAGAGAATAAATTTTATTAAGTCTGGAGACTATTATAAAGTAACAACGTGTTAGAGATAAATCACAAAACCCTACGGTATTAACATCAGACGTAAAAAAACGCCGTTAGCAAAAAGAGTGATTATAGGCCAAGGTCGATACTTGAAAAGATGGCGTCTCTTTTTTTCAATGCTAATATTAAAAACAAGGATTTATCCGTATTAAAATATTAGAATAAATAAATACTAATCATTTGTTGTTTAAACTGTTAGCAGCAGCTGTTGTCTTCTTGATTATGATTAATAGAAATATTCTTACGTCATTCATATATCTATTTTTAAATGTTTCTATTTTTAGAAAGGGCGTTGTACATCGTGATCTTAAAAGTGAAAATATTTTAGTTGATCTTGATTCAGAATCACTTGTATTGATTGATTTTGGTGCCAGTGCCATTTATAAATCTTCGACATCTTATTATTCAGATTTTCATGGAACAAAACAGTATAAATCACCGGAATATATTTTAAAAAAACGTTATACTGGTGTACCATCAACTGTATGGACACTTGGTGTATTACTGTATGATATGGTTCGTAGAAAATGAATTCTTTTTCAATAGAAAAATTTATTTTGTTTGAAATATTTTAGGTTTGTGGAAGTTTACCTTTTGAAAATGAAGACGAGATAACTGGATATAAATTAGTTCTTAAACCACATCTATCACCGGAATTAAAAAATTTAATTCAACGTTGTCTCGCACAAAATCCTGATCGACGACCGTCCCTTGAAAGTTTACTTGAACATGCTTGGGTTAAAGGTTAATATAATGAATGGAGATTAAAAAAAAAAGAAATAATAAAAATATATATATACATATTTATATATATCCGTGTGTATAAACGTCTCGCAATTTTGTTTTTTGTCTATCTTTGTTCTTAAATCATCAACAGTGAGTTTGTGTGTTTTTTTAAAAAAAAAGAGAGAGAGAAAATCAATATGTATCCATCTAATTATTCTTCACTGTGGGTATAGTCGTTTATCTGCCCGCATTTATTTTTCTTTTCTTCTAAAAATGGGTGGTGCTCTCCCATATACATATATATCTTCTGTTAGATTATCAGGAATTATTTCTTATTGCTTCCATATAGGCAAATTTATGTACGGTCTCAGTGATACCTGTTTAATAAATAACTCGCGCGCGCAGGTCATGTGTATCTATAATGTGGTTTCTTTTCTTTACTTTTTTTTTTCTTTTTTCTGCATGAGTTAGACTGTGTAGTAGATTAGACGAATTTGCGATTGTTCATTCATTCACTTTCTTTCGTTTTTTTTGCATATATACAGAAACAAAAAAGTGCTGCACTTCTTGTTTTTTTTTTCTTGTTTTTTTTTGCTTCTCCTTCAAACCAAATGTCTGATAATTCTTTGCACACGAAAAAAAAATATATCTTGTCTATTGTTTTGTTTTGCTACCTCTGTGACGAAAAGAAAAGAAGAAGAAAAAAAAAATCTCAAATTGTTTAAAAATATTTGTGTGTGTGTGTGTGTGTGTGAAAAATGTCATTTTCTTTCTTTGATTTGTATCGTCTTCATTAATTGTTGGCTATAATCTGGTGTTTATCCTCGAAAAAAAAAGAACATGAGAAAATAATGAAAATATTATTATTTTTTTTCTCTGTTTTTCTATAAACATTTTGTCTTTGATCGATTCTGATGAATAAAAGCAAAAATATGTAGTTATATTCAAATATTTTGCTTTTTTTTCCAAATAGGATGATAATTTCATCGAAATATCTTCACATTAAATAGCCTTGATCATTGACATTCTATTCAATAAGACAACAAAAGTTCGAATGGGATAATTTCGAAAGCAAAGTCTAAGAGACAGACGGGCGCAATGAAGAGAACATGATGTTTATATTTACTTTAAGTTTGTCTTTGTATACTGAAATAATAGCAATCAAAATGAACCATGATTTGTTAGGGGGGACATCTCGATAATTCAATGTTAATAAAATTTTTAAGAAGAAGCTGAAGATACAAAACTAATCAAATATTTTTCTCGATTTAGGATTTAAATTCTTATGTATCTAGTTTGTAGAGACACCTGCAGTATTCTGATGAAAGATAGAGTTTCTAGATTATCTTTGTCGTATGGCTTATTTATATATGTATAGTATCAGATTAGTATCTGAAATAACATTTTATTTTTTTGAAAATCTGCAGTATACTACACACTTTTTATAGAATAATAAAATTCGATATCTTAACCGGCATTCTAATGAAAGAGATTTCTATATGTAAATAAGAATGTACTATTCGAGAAGTTTCATAGGTCATATTTAAGTTTTCGGATTTGTACGACTTTAGTTGAGTATTCCTTCGTTTACTCTCCCTGGTCATGTACTGTTAAGTAAAATAATCTTATACATCATTAGAAATATTTAGTTCGTTCTAAATTAAAATTATTAAACGTATAAAAGTTTAACATATAACATTGTACGACTAACAAGATTCATTATCACTTGTTATATAAGCAAACTATATACTATGATATCAAATGCATGTATGTATAAACTTATATTTATATGTATATCAAATCTTCTATCATAAACCATCATTAATATTGAAGTTACTCGTAAGAAATAAAATATCAACGTATACCTGCTCATCAAGATAGATTTTGAATATATATATATATATCATCTATTTCGAAGTTATCAAAGTCAATATTAAGAAAGACCTGTATGAAAATGCTGTAATTGAACGTAAAAGATACAAAAAATGATAAACAAATATATTCATATATCAATTTGATTAATATCTAATTTTTGTCTGTATCCTTGGTTCATATTCATTTTCAATTATGATGATTATCTGATGAATTAAAATAATGTCTCTTCTTTTTTTCTTTGTTAAATGATTCTATCAATATCGAATATAATCTATCATATATGTTTAATAAAAGACATGAATTTTGTCTTTGTCTGCGAAAAAAATGACAAGCAAGTCATAGAAATATATTCCGAACAAAAAGCGTTCAAGGGCATATCGATTGAGCGAAGGTAAGGATTTTTTTTTGAATAATTACGAATTCATTGATTTCTACGAGCGCCAAGCGTGACGCCGAGTCAATAGGGTACACGTTTATGCCGTACGACAGAAGCAAGCAAAAAAAGGTGCAGAGCTAAAAAAGATACGCCTGTCATATTTTTTTTGTACATATTTATTACATCAAGCGACGAAGGAATGAAAAAAAGAACCGCAAAAAAAGAAAACTGTATTGTTGATCAAGCAAAGGACAGAATCGATTGACGACATTATTCATTTGAGAAAAGAAATTACTATTTATTGAACATCTTGTAGTCTGTGTTTATTTATAATTGTTAAATTAATATACAAATGGGTTTATGTTTCGATTCGGACACCAATCAATATGAATATTGTTCATCTCATCTAACAACCTATATGTAAAGAAATCACAAGTTTTATATATTAATTAAATTAAAGTACTGTCGTTTATTTGTATTTCAGTGCTGTAGGAGTTATTGTACCATTAGCTATTCTATTGATCATCATGCTTGCATATATTTATCTTCGTTGTAGACAAAGACAATTAAGACGACGTAGAATTTAGAAAAACAATTATCATTTTGATTTATTTATTTATTTTTTCATAGAACATCAACAAACTTATATGGCAACAATTATTCCAATTTATAATACTGATCAACAAAGTCAAGCATCATCATCATTTAATTATCCTTACCCACCACATTATACATCTAGGTCAGCAAATGGTTTTGATAAACCACCATCCTATGAACAAACTGTTCAAGAAGTATCAACAACTAATAATGATTTAGCATTAAATCCAATTACAACCGCAGCAGCAGTGACAACGTCGGAAGAACCAACAGAATCGATAAGAATTGCATTTTAATGAAATATATATATATAGTTTATCTTTTTTGTATCGATTTTTTACTTTTTAATACGATTAATGCATGTGTCTACATGCGACATCTTGAAAAATATTTTTTTCATTATATATAGTTGTTTGATAAGTAAACGAATGTCAATATAAATGTGTTGTTAAAAAGATATGTAATATTTCTTGGTAGATATTTTCTACCATTTTTTTTTGGCAATAGAGGTCATTCCAATCTTTACCAACAGATAATTTATTAGCAAATCCGTATTTGTGAAAGAAAAAAAAGTAAATAAACAAACAATTCTTCCTTCTGTTCACTTTCCTACTCGAACTTGTTTCACATTATAGAAAACGAGAGAACAACATTATTATTATTTAACAGATTATTACTGAAATCAGTCGAATCGTTCTTTTATGTATATGTACATCTATATATAATGATATTTATATATATATATAGTTAGAAGGTTATTAACTTTCATTGCATAATCTAGGGTTATATTGTAGATATTATCTCTCTTTACTAAGAGTCAAGCAAATCAGAAAAGAACATTGAAAGCGATTGTCAACTGTATGAATTAAAGTATATTAATACTAATAAATTCTCTTGTTGTTGTTATTATCGCCTCATTAAGGGCGTTTGATCTGATTAACTATATTTATTTCTAAATAATTACAAATGAACGATCTTAGCGTTGAAGTGGGACATCCCAATGGTGCCTACTATAAAGTAAGTTATTGTATATTATTCTTACAAATGAAACAATTTTCTTTTTAAGGCATACGTACATGATGTGGATGCAACCGGTATTGATGTCAAATATGATCAAGAGTAATAACAATTTTTATATTTATACAAAAATAAATTTTGATATTTTTTTTTTTCTTATAGTTTTTTCCCTCCATCAAAAATTCCCTTCTCCGAGAATCGTATTCGACTTCCGCCTGAATCAAGTGATCTTAAGAAATTATCACCTGGCGATCCGTGCGAAGTATATCTAGTAATTTACAAAGATTTTCAAATATATGTTTGTCGTTTTTCTTAGGTACTTTCAAAAGCAAAAGAAGATGAACCATTGGGCTGGTGGCCAGCTACTGCTAAAATGTTCAAAGGCGATTTTTTTGTTGTTGATTATAAAGTTAGTGCTCAAGGCGCCAGTTATTCGGATATTGTACCTAGCGATAAAATCCGCTGTCCAAACACAAAGTAAATACATATAGATTTTGAATATCTATAAAGCGTTTTTTTTTTCTTTTAGTCCACCGATAAATTATTCAATGTTTAAACGAATAGAATTACCTGTTCCTAAAGAGAGTCAAGAAGCGTATGAGTTATCTATTTGTTTCTTTCTAATAAACATATTATTTATTTCTAGTTGTAATAATCCAGCTAATCACAAAGATTTCAAACGAACAACAGGTGCTGCTGTTGTTCGATATGACAAAGCTAATGAATGTCTTGTTGTTCTTGTAAATCTATTAATAATTTTATTTTGACATTTATTTATTTTTCTAAATCAAATTTTTTTTGTAGTCTGACAATGATAGTACACTTCGCCGTGCTCAAATATTATCTGAAATGCATTTTCGAAATTTACGATCAAAAGCAAAACTTGTACAAGAAACTGAAAAAGTTTCTAAACAACTTGAAGTATAGAAAGAAAAAAATAAATATTCAATAAAAATAAAATTTTATTTTTTTGTATAGCGAATAAAGGTTAATCAAACATCAAAATTTTTTGAAAAATTTACTGTTAAAACTGAGTTAATGGGTCTTGCCATTGGTTCTCATGGATCAAATATATTAAAAGCACGTGAGGTACCTGGTATTACAGCAATTGAAGTCGAAGATGATACTTGTACGATTAAAGTATTTGGTGATGTGCGTCATTCAATTATTTTATATTTATTATCAATTAAGAAAATCTTTTTTTTTTTATTTTCTAGACTGAAAAAGCTGTTAAAGAAGCACGTAATATACTTGAATATACTGAAGATGTTGTTTCAATACCAAGAGAACTTATAGGTAAGAGAAAAAGAAAAAAAATTATTATTGGAAATATTTTCATATTAAATATTTAGGCAAAGTTATTGGTAAAAAAGGCCATATTATTCAAGAAATAGTTGATAAAAGCGGTGTTATTCGTGTAAAAATTGAAGGAGATAACGACCAAGCAGCACCACGCGACGAAAGTAGCTATCCTGTATGTTTAATTAAAATTTATAAAGATAAAAAAAGAATCTTTTTATTTTAACAGAGTCAAGTTCCGTTTATATTTGTTGGTACAACAGAAAGTATCGCAAATGCTAAAGTTTTACTTGATTATCATTTGGCTTGTTTAAAAGTAAATAGAAAACAAAACAAAATATTATTATTTTCATTTTAAATTTATTGTTTTTATTTAGGAATTCGACGAATTACAAGAGAAAAAAACTCAAGTTAATGAACAATTTCGTACTATTATTGGACCACAACAAGGAGCCGGAATGAATATGGTTGCTGGAATGGGTTATCAAAGCGGACGACAACAACGGTATGAATATCAATAATATAGGCTTCATATAGAAATATACTGAGTTTGACCTTCATCTCAATGTTTTTTCATTTATTTTACTAAAGAAAAGAATTCAATATTGATTATGAGAGATTCATATACAATTTAAAACATTATATAGAAGCTGAAGAGCTAAGCATTTTTCAATATTTATAAACATTTGAATTCTATTAGATCTTATGATGTTGCTACGATGTTCTGTACATATTGACCAAACTCCTTGAATAGTAATTAGATATAGATGGATTGAATTCGATTCATAATTAATGTAGTCGGCTTCGATCAAAAATTTCTATATAGTCTCAATGAAACATTATCAAGACTCATATATTGATAAGTAATGAAGCTAGCTTGGTCAATATGAGATACATTGTATTGGGAATAATTTATATCTTTCAATTATTTAAATCAATTTGATTCAAAACATCAGTTTAATCGAATAGATTGTGATGTTTTATACACGAAACTGAATTTATAGAATAGAGATAAAATTCAATAAGAAATTGCCAAGTTGAGTCTTAACAGCAGAATATTTTTTTTTTCTATGAATCATTGCATGAATTTTATTAATCATGAAAATTTTTAGTTATGAATCTGATCGAATGAGTAATTCTGGTAGTACACGAAATTATCGTGAATCAGGTTATCAACAACAACAATATCCTTCGCAACAACGTGGTGGTGGTGGTGATAATTATAATAATCAATCACTACGTCGATCTAATTTCTCTGGTGGTAGTCGAGGACGACGAGGTGCTGGTGGTAATTTATATCGAGGTGGTACACAAAGTGATGCTGGCACTGGTGGTAAGTTTCATTCGAAGAAATTCGTTTTTTTTTTTAAATCGAAATTGTCCCATATGAGAAATAAGGATAAAAATATTTATCTTAACAGATGAAGCCAGCGAGTGTGGTGATGCAGCATCATCGACGGTTAGTACCAGCCGAAAACATCGCGACTGGGCGGCACAGGTCGAGAGCGAACAACAACAAGAGGCTGGCTATAGTACTGATAGTATGATACATTCAGCTACGCTGCCGAGGGGTGCTGGTGGACGAGGTGGTCGACGCGGCTGGAGACGTGGTCGACCACCATTACCAGACCGTCAAGGTGTGGATATAATAAAAGCCTGCTTTTTAATTTCTTTTGCTTTTTTTTTTGATACATAACCAGATAATCGATCGCATGTATCTAGATAAATACATTATATCTTTAATAACAGAAGCATGCTTTGCTGTATTTGACTAATACTTATATATAATACATAATACATATAATTAATTGCTTTATTTTAGGTTATAATGATCGTCGTCGAAATAATGATAATGAAAATACTACATTTGATACGCAAGATAATAATGGTAGTGATATTACTAATTTATTTCTTAGAATTAATTTTGTTTATTTAGAAGGACAACAACAGTATAATGATCAGTATGCATCACAACGTTATCGTTATGGTAGTACACGTAATAGTCGAGGCGGTGGGGCTAATAATAACTATCGATATAATAATAATAATAATAACAATATAAACAACAACACAAATGAATATTATGAAGAGAATTACGGTATTGGTGGACAATCGCAACAAATATCAACAAAAAAGCCTCAACAAACATCATCAAATAATGGAGTCGATTCAAATGATATTATACCATCAGAAACGATAAATGGTAGTGGACCAAAAGGTCAACGACCGCCAAAACAGCAAAGTAATGGTGTCAAATAAACCTTTATTCAGACTAGGAAAAATTAAAAACAATCCACATACTCGATTTTTTTAATATATTCTTGTCACCTTATGTGTGTATTTTTCTTCATGGTTGCTGCTTTTTTTTTCTCATGTTTTTGTACATGCTTTTATTCGTCTGCTTGATTTCATCGTTTTAAACGGAGTTAACATAATGACTAAATCAACATCTGTCTTCCAGCAACCTAATTATTTACAAAGAAAAAACTATCGCTCGTTTTCTTTTGTGATCCTTATCCTTTGACGTGTACGTTTCTTATGTTCTCTGTTCATTCTTTTTTTTCTTCTGTTTTCTTCTGTTTTCTCTTCTTCAAAAATCTAGCTCGTTTTTGTCTTCTTTTATTGATGATGTTAATCATGTGTGAGTGTTTGTCTATCTGTCCTATGTATTGCATAAGCGAACAACACGCGCATCGTCACATACATGAGAATCATGAAATCTTCTTTTGTTGTGTTTGTTTCACTTTTCTTTTTCTGTCTCTCTTGCGTTTTCTTTTTCATTGCACTTTTTTTCTCTCTCTCTCTCTCTTCTTTTTTGCTAAAAAAAACAAGTATTAAAGAAAAACAAGATGGTGACATAAACTAAATATGTATAAGTTCAGAAATAGTTCTTTTGAATGATAAACAAAGAGACGACGGATAAAAAAAATGATCAAAATATTTATTTAAAAATAAAATTAAAAGTAATAGACATCGAATAAAAAATATGATGTGGAATTTAACGAAAATGATGATATCGTATTGTTCGTTTATTATATACATTCTTCTATGGAATCATTTATTTTTATTGTGAATAATTGGTATGTATGTATTTGATTACACGCCATTGCTCTTCTATGAAACATAGACTTGCAAAAATGTATTGGACTAATCACAGGCTTATTTCACGTGACTTTATAATCAATAGAAAGTACGAAAAAAGCAAAAAATAACAAAAAGAAAATTGGTCTGGATTGTTTTGTGTATATATAGAATACACAATACGAACGTTTATTTTATATTTATCTATATAAACTGTATTGAAAAAAAAAGTACTAGTAAAATATTCCTTGCAACGAAATACTTCGAAAATCAGCCTGGTCTCGTGCCACTATAAAAAGAGAATCGTGATTCGTTTCCTTATCACTTCAGCTCAGCCGATATTAACGCAAGTACACGTGCCATCTTCATATTCTATATCATCAAATTCATTATGAGTTTAAACGGAGGTGATCCACGTACATATAAAAGTAAAATAATAGGCAAATGACATTTATTTTCTATTCTATTTACAATACTTTTAGAAATTTCCAGTGATAGAAATACTACTGATCATCAACAAGGAGAATTATCATCAATGAATAATCTGAATATAAATAATACAAATGATTCTACTAATCAAACGAATTCTTCGACATCATACAATAGTTCATCATCGAATCTTTCAAATGAAACAAATCAATCAAACGATCATGGAAGATCAATCTAAGAATGAACTAATTTTATTTTTTATCAAATAATACAACAGCGTATTTTTCCGTATAGCTTCAATATAATATTTTGTTCTTTAAATTTTATAATTTAAATATATTACTTTGCAAAGCAACTACTTTTTCTTTCGAAATTATACGGTAAAGGATGAAAATTCTTATACAAAAAGAAGATTATCACTTGATAGGACTTCAATTTTCAAGAGTGTAGAGTATTGTTGTAGCTATTCGAAGAATATGTTTTCTTTCTGATCAAATAATTAAAAAGTTCTTAACGATGTAGACAATTGCCTTTTATTATGCACATAATATTGGTAATTGTAAGTCTGTTATCATTATTTCATAGTTTTACTTCTATAAGAAAGAACTTTGAGAATGATTTCGTGCTATAGTTTAAAACATAGATTTATCATTATGCTCTTTGTGAATACAAATATTTAGTTCGATCGAAACTCGTAGAACTCTATATAATGGAAAGCAAATTTACCATTAGAGATTTACAATAAGATTGTTCTCAATTTGTACTTCTTTTTAGCGAAGTTTTGCTAAATATTCTAAAGTATTCGAATATCTTTAAACTTATCAAGAATTACTGGAATATTTTCGCATCGAAGTCCATCCTACCAGTTGATTCAGATATTTTCTATGTTAATGAATAACAAATAGAGACATAATCTTAAGATTTATCCTTTTTTCAAAACTGCTATCATTCATATTGGATTAAAATACTTCGACAATCTTCTTTTTGAACTATTCGTTCAGTGCAGATGGTAGAAATATTGAATTTCTTCATTATGTTAGATCTCTACAAAATCTAGACTTAAGTTTTATACTATTATGCATATATATGTAGAGAATAATGAAACATTATAGTGTTCTATTTTTAAATTGGACTTAAAGTGTCTGCCACCGTACGTGACGAGATATAGGAAAAACAATAGATGTTATCAGTGTATTGTAATTCTTGACGAGTGCACTCGTTTTTATTATAGTTTCGTATCGAAAGAATAAATATACCATAATTATAACCATGTTCTAGTTTGAAGATTGTCATAGGTGCATTGTTATCATCAATAAATTAAATTAAATAAGATTGTTCAAACTTAATGAATTTATTAGTCAAACTTCTTCTCTATACTAATAAGTTCGACATTGTTTGATTTCAACTAGGTATGTACAGTGTCAATCAAGCTGATATTTAAAGGGATCCATGATCAGTTGGACTAATATATATAT
>CAJNOI010000010.1:1288344-1301070 GCA_905250115.1 Adineta steineri | reverse complement strand
AAAAAAAAAGCAATTGAAAATAGCACTTTTATGATGATTATCGTTATGATTATTATTATTATTATTGTTTTTATTAACTAAATGTAGAAGTATAATGTTGATCGTTATGTTTTGAAATGAGATTAATATAAAAAAATAGAAGTAATTGTTGAACACTTGAAATTTTATCCAATATATTAATCTTCTTATCTAATAGATAAGAAATTATGATTGAATGAAAGATCAATGATCACGACAAACATCTGTTTCATCACAATGAGTTTTCTCAATTATTAAATTTTCATCTCTTGATGTAAATCATAAATAAATAGTCTGACAAATTGTACAACAAATGATTGAAAGATTTGCTTCTAACTACAATGCAAACTATTTCATTCAAATAAGGTCCCCAATGAACTATCACATGATCTAAATAAACTTTTTTTTTTTGGATTTGAAATCAAATATTCTTGAGAACATATTGCTTCTATTTCACTTATTGATTTACTGTTAATCGATAAAAATTTTCTTCATAGAACTTTCGATTCTACATTACATCCAAAATCAATAATACAATTCATAAATCGTTTTATTTTTATATAAACACTCTCTATGAAAGTATGTATATATAACAAGAAAACAGAATTGTCTAAGTAAAATATACAGCTTGATTAATAAAAAAAACTGAAAGCTAGATTAAATCGTATTCTGCTTGTGTATCAATATGTAATGAGATGCGAATATATCTGAAAAATGGACTTGTCTATGCGGTTTGTTTACCACCGGTTACTAAACAAAAAAAATAATATTTAATGAATAAAAAATAAATGGGATAAACGTACCGGCCAATATTTCACTAAAATAAAGAAATGTCGTTTAAATGAATTATTTTAAGAGAATAAAATTAATATGACTTACCCTGATATGTATGATGAATCAGTTCCTGCAGCTAAGAAAACAAATGCTGGTGCTAATTCTCTTGGTTGTGCTGGTCGTTTAATAGGATAGTTTGAACCGAATGCGGCATTTTTTTCTTTTGGAAATGAAGCGATAACTAATGGTGTCCAAACCGGTCCAGGCTAAATAAATAAAGAATTTAATTAATAAAAATTATCAAATAATAATATGATTAATTTACAGCGACACAATTAACTCGAATGCCTTTTTCTAAAAGTTTATCAGCTAAACCTTTTGTGAAACCAACAATAGCGGCTTTTGTTGTTGCATAATCTAAGATTTCAGCTGATGGATCATAACTATATTATAAAAATATAATTTATTATACATCAGAACTTTGTTTAATATAATTTACGCTTGAATTGAGCCAACATTGATGATGCATCCACCTTTTGGAATATGTGGAACAGCTAATCGAACTAAATCGAACACTTTAATAGAAAAATAAAAACAACATAATTTTCATTTTCTTTATTGGGTGTTAGAAATTACTGGCAATAATATTTGTTTTAAATGTATATTCTACTCGTTTATGATCAAGTTCTTGAATATCTTCCTATATAAAAATATCCTATAATAGTCTCATAAATATTATAAATCCGAAATAAACTTACAACTTGTTTTCCTTGATATGCAGCATTGTTTACTAAGATATCAATTCGTTTAAATTTCGACACTGCAGTATCAACAATATATTTGCATTGTGTTTCCTAAATGTACATAGTTTTTACTGACATTTTGTAAAGAAAATATTTTTACTTACTTCACTAATATCACCAGGCTAAAAAATAAGAAATGAAAAAACAGATTAATATTTTAAAAATAATCGAGATCTTACAATTATGATACATTCTCGGCCAGCTTCTTCAACAGCTTTTTGAATTTCTTGAGCATCTTTATGTTCATTTAAATATGAAATAATGATTGTTGCACCTTCGCGTGCATATGCGAGAGCAACAGCTCGGCCAATACCGGAATCCCCACCTTAAGAGAAAAAATCAATATAATATGAAGTCTAAAACAATTCAATGTTCTTACCAGTTATGACAGCTACTTTATCTTGAAGTTTGCCGGTGCCTTTATAACTATCAAGACCATAATCTGGAAGTGGATCCATTTTATATTCCTCACCAGGTGAGTCTTGTGTTTGTGGTTTAAATTTTGGTTGAGGACCAGCCTAAATTAATCAAGTTAATTGAGCGAATAAATATAAACAAAAGCTACCTTCGTTGGATCACCATTAAGATCGTATTTAGACATGTTAAAAGGATGTATTCAGAAAGTAAAAATTCTAAAATATGAAGCGGAATAAAACAGACGCTGTGCTCTTTATACGGGTGCAAAGAATACGCTCGTGTCCATGTACACGTGCATACAGTAAAGTGGCGACAAATATTTAAGCTTATAATATGATTGGTTCTGATACAACAATCAATGAAATTTTATCTTGAACGTTAGACGTCTGTTCGGATTTATATTTTCAAACTTACACCATCATAGTGTAATATATATTTCAATCTGCCTATTGCCTTTATATAATAGTCGTATTCGATCATTTATCTTTGTCATAATTCTGATATCAAGTATCTTCTTTCAGAATGGCCACCTATCAACTTTATCGCAATACAACATTGGGTGTTACATTACAAGACACTCTTGATGAAATGATTTCGGTTGGGAAAATTTTATTTATTATCAATAGAAACATATATATGTATTTTTCTTTTTCTATAGCAAGGTCAATTAACTGAACTAGCTGCTAGTAAAGTTTTAAGTGAATTTGATCGATCAATTAATGTCGCACTTGATAAACGAATTAATAAAAAAGTTCAATTTTCTGTAAATTAAAAATTCTACTAAATAAATTATTCATTATTTGTTTTTTTCTTAGGGAAAATTAAGCACATATCGTTTTTGTGACAATGTTTGGACACTGGTTCTAAAAGATTTTTCTGTTAAAGAAAGTAATAATCCAGGTGGACATGCTACAAACACTACAACTTCACAAATACCTAAGGCCGATAAAGTTAAAATTGTTGCATGTGATGGAAAAAGTATGAATTTTTCTTTATTATAATTCAACAAACAAGAATATTTATAATTATTTTTTTTTCTTTAGGTGCTCTGCAATCTTAAAATAATTTCTATAACATTAATTTTGATGTATACGTCATTTTTTTGTATATTAATACTCATCGAAGTTCTTTTTCTTTTTGGGATATATAAAATAAAGAATGGATTTTGTCATCTTTCAGATGTCGGAATATAATGATATTGCTGGAAGCGAAGATATTATTTCACTTAATTTTGAAACTCAAGATACATTCAAGTATATGATTTCATTTTGATGTTGTTTTTATTTATTATCGAAATTTTTCTAGTGAACATTCATATCGAAATAAACAATCAGCAAATCGAATTGATAAAAATATACCTATAAAAGGTCATTTAGACAAAAAAATTATTATAGTATTAATTTATTATTATTTATAGATCAAGCAAAAGAAAATCAAAAGCCAATTGATCAGGTTAGATTGAACAAATGAGAGAAATAGTTGAATGAAATTTCAATTTTCGAAATGTAACATTGTCTGTGTTAATAAATTCTACTGTCCATTTCAAATACAAAGGCGGGTGGGTATTTTTTGATAGGAACAAGATAGAGAGCTGCGGTTTTCACCGTTAGAAAAAGCAGAGAAAGATGCATCAAAACCTATCTTGAAAGATTTCTATAACTACTTCCCAAAGACTGCCTTTTTTCACACGTGAAAAAATACGATTTTTTATCAAAACATCATAGAAACTCCTATTTTTTGCATGAAAAGTGGGTTACCAAAGTGTTTTTTTATCAATGAAAGATTGATTTAGTGGTAGTCATGAGTAAAACCTTCACACAGTTTTGTAGTTCCTGATCTGGCGATTCTAAAACACTCGCGAAAATGCGAGACATACTATTTGTCCAAGAGTTTCCTATGACAGCCTTTGGGAAGTAGTTAGAGAAATCTTTCCAGATAGGTGTTGATGCATCTTTATCTGCTTTTTCTAACGGTGAAACCCGCAGCTCTCTATCTTGTTCCTATCACAAAATATTCGAAAAATACCCACCTGCCTTTTGTTTTCCAAATGGACAGTAGTTCCTTTGACTATTTAGTACAAAGATGAAAGACTCGTTTTTTTTTATAATAGACAAATGATGAAGAAGTTGATACTATGCAAGCAGATACACAGAATTATTCACAATCCGCAATAAACAATGAAATAACAACTGAACAACCGCCGCCTTCAGTTGATACTCAAAATACGTTATCATCAACTAATGTATAATTAAAAACAATATTCATATTTCATAAGAATATATTTATCTGTATATTTTAGCCATTTGTAATTCCACTACCAGTCGCTCAACCAACGTTAATTGATGAAAATATTATATCAGTTGAAAAAGGTAATAACTATTACCTATTCTATCTGATAATTATGTTGACTTGTAAATATAGATTCAATGCCGGTACAATCACTAACTCATGAAGAAGTATGAATTGCTTGTAATGTTGATTTTTTAGAATTGTATATTTAATTATATTGATAGGAAAATAATGTAACTGAATCGACATCAAAATCAACAACGGTTTACAATCATATAAATCGAACTTTCGAATTATTTTTGCTTTTTCTTTTAATTAAGGATATGAATACATCTGGACTTGATATATCAACAACGAATAATAGTAAAAAATTTCGTTTATTTTTTTCATTTTAATTTATTTATCTAGATTTACGACTTTATATTTCACCATCAACAAGTCTTCTTGACACAACAAATGCGGATGATACACAGTAAATATTTCCCTTATTCATCTAATTTACTTTAATAATTTAGTCATAGATCAAATCCTACAACTGCAGTAACAACAGAAAATAATGATAATGATCATCAAGAAGAAGGTTAATAATACAAAAAACGATAAACATACATTCTACTATCATTTATAGAATTAAAAGAAGAACCAATGGATACAAACGATGCACAAGTTTCTTTAGGTAGTGATGGTGTTGTTGAATCACATCCTATTTCTACGCGTACTATTGAATCTACTTCAGTTATAGAAAAATCTTCCAAAGTTCAAATACCTATTCAAAGTACAATCTCTGTTCGTATATTTTCATTGATTATAGAAAATTTTTCAATACAAAAAAAATAAAATTTAGACATCACCTAATTCAAAAGCTGTATATTCATTAAGTCAACCAACAGCTGATAAATTTGAAGCACTTCTTGCTAAATTAAACCCCACAACAGTTGAAAATGATGCTGAATCTAATATAACAATTGTAAGAAAATCTTTTTTTATAGACTTAATTCTATGAAAATTATTTAGCGAGAAGAAGAAGAAGTATATATTAAAGAATCAATATCAAAAACATTACGTCGTTACGCAGTAAAAGTTGATCAAAAAGGACGAACTGTTTCACGTGAATTAATTCTTGAAGTAAATTTTTTTTCTAAATAAATTCTATTTATATATAGAAGATTTCTTCTTTTATAAAATAGCGTATCGTTGAAGAAAACACAACAACTCGTATAGAATCATGGCCGCCATCAGAGAAAAAAACTGTTCGTACAACTGCTAAAACCACGCGACCTACTGAAACTACTCGAAAAAAACCAGCCAAAATAGTTACACCAAAACGAAAGACAAAAAGTTTGTAAGTATTATGAATTTTATATGACCATTTCTACTATATTCATAATTATCTGAAACATGATCAATAATGGATCAATGCTAAGAAGCATATTATGATAAAGGATAAAACATGGCATTGAAAACTTTTCTTCTCGATTTCTACATTTGTTCAATTCCTGATCTATGTACAAAGAATTTTTGATTATAACATTCATAAATATTCTCTAGTAATTATTAATATGTTTATTTATTATAGAAAACCAACTTCAACTATTGTTCGTCAGAAAAAGTTGCAAATTACACAAAGGTAAGATTAGAATTTCATAGAAATATATTAAATTTATATGATTATGTTTTAGTGATGATGATGAAGTGATGAAACCAAATAAAAATGATGATACTAGCGATGATGATGAGGTTGTGAGAAAACCAAATAAAAATGATGATAGTAGTGATGATGATGATGATGATGATGAAAATACAGAAGATGATGAACCAACAGATGATATTACTGGTGAGGAATTTATTCCAACAAATTCGTCTGGAAAATTATTAACAAAAGGTTTACGAGTTTTTGCTAAATGGACTGATGGTCATTTTTATTCTGGTAGTATTGCAAGTATTAACGGTGAAAGGTAATTATTGAAAACAAAGAATCATTCTTTCCCTCTAATTCAATATATTTCTTTTGTAGATATATGATTAAATTTGATGATGGCGCTTCACGTTATCTTAAAGCACAAGATATTATATCTCAAAGTTATTTAGATATAAATCAAAATATTATGGCACAAACTCAAGATGGCTATTTTGAACGTGGAATTATAAAACGTTTAATTAAAAAGAAAAAAACAGGAAAATTAGGTTATATTATTGAAAAAGATGGAAAAGAAAAATGGTATCCATTACGTTTTATTTCATTATCTACGGAACAAGCTGAACAATTCATAACTACAAATAATACTACAGAAGGTAAGTGATTCGTAATAACTTTCAAAACTAATTATATTGTTTTAGAATCGACTAATATTGTTCAAGGAAAACGTAAACGAGCATCAAATGTACCACAAACACCAAATAAAAAAACGAAAAGTTCCATTTTTCCATCACCAAGTAAAAAGCAACGAACGAGTAAGATAATTAACAATGATTTTGTATTATAAAATCAATTTATTTCTTAGCTTTTACACCTACACGTCAAACAAAATTATTTAATTCGATGTATTTTCTTCTTACGGGTTTTAATGGTAGGATATTACTCTATATTTTATTCTTCGTCTATTTAAAGTCTTATTTCTGAATAGATTTAATGGAAATTCGACATGGTATTGAAGATTCAATTGAAAGTCATGGTGGAAAAGTCATTGAAAAAATGCCAAATGCTGTATGAATAAAATATTTCTTCGATCTATAAAATTTCTCTTTTATTTATATAATTAGAATCGACGTGAAAATGTTTATTTAATATCAGATAAAGCACGTAAAACAGCGAAATTTTTGGATGCAAAAAAGAATAATATTCCTTGTGTCGATTATAAATGGATTAATGAATCTATTGAAAAAGTAAATATATTGAAATGATTTAGAATTACCAAAACAAAATAATTGATTTAATTTTAGAGTGAAATTCAAGATTCGGATGCATATAAATTAGTTTTCATAGAAAAAGAAGTTACAATCAATGAAGATTAAAATATGGGTATTATTATGTCAGATTTGTTTTCTAAAGATATACAAAATCTATTGTGTATTCATATTTTTTTGTATATTGTTATATATATATCTTATTGATGTCAAGTTAAAATAAATGATTAATTATGTTTAATGGCTGAATTTAATTATATATTAGGAAAAGAGAAATATCTAGTAAATGAATATAGGAATCCATATAATTTCTTCAAATGTGTGTTGAACTATTCAGTTCTTTGTTTTTATTATTGTATTTACGAAAAGTGATCGTACTCATACTAAAATAATCTACAGTAATAAAGATAGTTTTTCCGTTGCATTATCTGACATTTCCTATTCATATGCTCATAGTATGATATTATGTTTAGAAAAACATTGACAAGTGCTTATTAGTTATGTCAGTAATATGATTAGTTTCTAATCAAATCATGAACAAAGACTAGTGATGGGTCAAATTAGATGTGCGTGTAAAGTTTTATTTGGTAAATGTCACGTCTTGATGTTCAATAAAATACGATCTTCGGAAACGGTATCTTTATTGCAGATGAGAAGAGGAAACGAAAGATGAAAAGATATATTTATAATACATACATATAACGACAGCTATATATATGTGTATGAGTTGGACAAAACCATAACAGAAAAAGGAAAGACATCATGACGCACATGATACACTTAGAAAATATGGATAATTCTATTATCATACTCTGATAGATGATATGGAATATTCTACTACGTCATAGTAAATATTCATATTTTAATAAAAAAGTTAGATGATTGGGATTGTTAAACGTAAGTAGAATTTTTTCTATCGACCGAAATATATTTTTATCTTAATAAAAGAATATCTCAATGTTCTTCAGGTGACCCTAGATACTCAAATGCGTAAATGGATTTTTATAATCAGTTAAAATCTTTTTTTATTTATCGTCTATTTTTGAGATTAACCTTAAAAGTTTTAAATCAAATATTTAGTAGTTAAATTTCATTAGATATATTTATTTTACTCTTCGATCTCTATTGTTTGTTGATCATAACATTCATGATAGCATGCTTTAGTATTTACACTGATACACAAGTATATGTTATTAATTAATCCATGTTTATCCTCTAGTAATTATTATGCATACAATAACACAATTAAAAATACATAATTTAATGAAAGATATTATATACTCTTATTGTAAGTTATGGGATGATGCATAAACGTAAAGAAATATAATTGTTTTTTTCTAATCTTCTTGATTAAATTTGTTTATATCAACAGAATTTCATCATCATCAAAAACTTAATAGGATGATTCGTTGATGAAAGGATGTTTCTGTTCAACTTTCTATCGCGAGAAAGAAGTACTCTTTGAATGCTGTATCATATAATAACATAACTATTGTGTCTCTTTATTAATTATATACGCCAATCTAAATCAATTACACAAATTGTTATATGTATATGTAGAGAACACTCTTATAGTACAAAGTGAAATTCACATCTTTAACCTTAGGTTTTACATAATGAACTTTATTACTGCCAAAACTAAGTTCATATTGGATCTACACAGAATATATAATAGTAAAATTCTATGAGTAACACACATTTTTTCATGTCTTCTTCTAAATGTAGTACATCATTTGAAAAGATAAAGAATCCATGATTTTTCAGTATTTTGCCCAGGTTGGTTATTAAAAATAAGAGTCTTACGTATAACTCCATAGATACGATTTTTAATTTGAATTAGTTCTCTAAAAATAGCAATATGATCTATACGATTAGATGGTGTTAGAGTAATTCTACCTTTTACATAAAGATAAATAATAGTGAGCTCATGTTTTATTAATTAGTATTGATATTTTTCTTCATTTATTAACAAGAATCAATGAATTATTATCTTTCAATAGTAAGAAGTTAGTTTTGATGTTATCGAATTTCTATAGATTTATGTGTTCACATATGAGACAAGAATGCATTCTGCACATCTATTACGCATTTTTCTAAAAAAAACATAATACTTGAACTATGACATACATGTTTCTTCTATCATTAAATCTAAAAAGATGCTTATCTGTTAAATAATTTTGCATAATCAGGATATTCTCTTTTCAGGCGATTAAAATCTCTTGTAAAAAGCTCATCAAAAGATTTTTTAATAAGAAATGAATCAACAACACAAGAACAATGGTATTTTTGTGTATATTTTAACAGATCACATTGAATATATAAGGTGGCAAGTTGTAAATTGGTACTAATTGTAAAGCTTGGAAGTCTTAGTATCTGAAAATTATTATAGAATTAGTTTTAATAAATATATATTCATACTCTACAATATTAAATGCTGAACAGAAAAGAAGGAGAATCAGAGGTTTATAGACGTATCGATGTCATTAATCAGAAGAACAGAATCATATACGCTATTCGCTCCATTACCGAAATGTAAGATAAAATTGTGAACTCATTTTGTCTCCAAGTAAAAGTATATATTAATTCAAAAACAAGCATCAAGAAAGACTAAATATTTTCTCGTTTTCTCCATCTGATCATTCAAAAGTAACGTATTTAGTTTCATCTTGTTTAATCACAAATATGTCTATTTTGACATGATGCTTAAAAACGATAATAACTAATGTTTTTTGGAATCCATTACAGATAGTCAAAAACAATACAAAAATAATTGTAGTTAAAGAGTTTCTCTTATATTATAGTTTGTAGTAGATTAAATTAAAATAGACGCATTCTATACACATTATCCATACTATATCTGAATCCTGTCATATATTTTATTGACAAAACGTCATTCATGCTCTAAAAATTCTTCTCAAGGCCATTCTTAACACAAGACTCCGATCTGGAATCAACATAACTAACCAGTGTATTCTCCTGTCAGTTCGTTCAGTATTAATTTACTTGGAAGTCTCATATTTTTGAAAAGTACCTATAATACGGGTTAATAAAGCTACGTCTACCAATAACCAATAGCAGCAATTTGTCTTTTCTCTTTTTTGATTATTTTCTTTACTATGAAACATTCACGACAATTTCCAACGATGCATGAAAGTAGATTTCTTTTTCTCCATTCTTTTGTAACATTGTGGAGTATGAATACATATTTGTTGAAAGTTAATACTGCAGAAATTTTGCCACGTTCTTTATTCAAAATCATGTTTTCTAAAACTTTTTACTAAAGATTAAAAATGAGATGTATTTATATTAATCATCGTAGACGAATTGATCTTCATCTGACAGGAATTAGTCACATACGTCATCCAGAAAATCTTTTTTCAGACTATATTTTTTTTTCTATTCAAAAAAGTCATTAAAGATTAACTATCAAGCATTGAGTAACTCCAAATATGCCAAGAAATTAGTCATGTCATAATACAGTAGTACTATATAAAGTCTAGGTCAATGTTTGTCTAACAAAGTTCAATAGCTTTCAAATAGTTCGTGTAGTAATATTTATATAAGTTATTTATGGAGCAAAAACTATTATTATAAGAACCATTATTGACATTTTTTTGAAATGAATCGCTAGAATAATAGATCATAATGGAAGTTTGATTGCAAAAATAATACTTGTTCGTTGATAACTAATTCAATATTTGTAAAATTCTATACTGAAATATCAAAGTATATAAACAGTTTTAAATATAAGATTTTATGTTGTATTTCTCATTTGCTTCAAATCAAATTTTGCTTGGTTTGCACTTCATAACTTGACATGATTATTAGAATATGCAGAAATTACTTTGAAATTTATCTGTCCTTAGAGATTTAGCACTCCATTTCTATAAATTAATAAGCAAAAATGACGACTTAGATATACAAAAGGAGAGTATAATTAAACAAAGGATATGTCACGTAGTAGACTGACAAGAAAGAATAGGATGAAAAATCCTTTATTCCTAGAAAATGACGCATTTTTTTTTGAATAAGTACTACTGCTTTTATTGAGAAAAACACAGCAGAATGAATGACAAGCATTTTCGAATATCCTTTCCCATTCTTCTTGATAGAATCAAATGTTAGATAAATGATGTTCAGATGTATAGTTATGCGTAGTTTGTCATCACTTTTTCTATAATTTAATTAGAAACGATAGTTACTGTATAATGAATATATGTGACATAATTAAATCATGCTGTTTAATTAATATCATTGATAAAGTAATGAAAAAAAAAATTCATTTTATTACAGGAAATACATGAGCTCAAACGTGATTATCTCAATTGCGTATTGGTTTTTTTTCTAAGAATTATTATATACGCATCTTATAATCTATTTAAGCGCTAATATTTAACATTTATAAGCTCCATTCAGAAATGCGTCTTTCAAAGTGTTTAGCTTTTTTTTCATAAACTATCTACCAGTATTTTTTCTTATAAGACAGAGCCCGTTTTTTGATTGTATTAAAATAGAATCGAGACAGTACATATCTTAAGTATTTTCTTTACTAAGATTACTGTCATATACCCTCAAGTTTTTTTGAACTCAAACAGGCACGTACATGTCTCAGCTGCGAACTTATACTCGTGAAAATAATTTTTTAATATAGAAAATTCATGTATCTATTTTTGGATTTTTTAGATTTTATATAATATTTTATAATTAAAAATTTTTCATTAGTGATTTTCAATTTAATTATTCAAGAATATTCACAAATGGTGGTTACAAAAATTGTATTGTATTCATTGACTGTTATATTTGATCTCACTGGAGTATGTGTTACAATTATTTTATTTTTAACCATGTTATGTCGTCGATCAATTGTTAAAGCTGATAGAGTTAGCTATTTATTGCTTGCTAATAGTTATATCGCATATCTTGTAGCCAGTCCATTTTTTGCTGAAATGAGTCTTAATTCTATATATGGTCAATTACATCCAAATAGTTCATTTAATGTAAAAAGCTGTGTTTTTAAATCATATATTATATATGTTAGTGGATGTGTTTATTTTCATTCATATTTACTTCAAGCTATATATCGATTATGTCGAATTGTATATGCAACACGACTTCAATATCAATCTTTTCGTATTTATGCAATTCTTTCTATTGGTCAATGGGTGTTAGCTGCATTAATGTTATTACCAAGTTTATTAGCTGGTAGTATTGAATATATACCTCATGAGCATCATTGTCAAATTGCGGCAACAAATCTACTTGGATCATTACTTGGTTTATCATTTCTTTTTTTAATACCATTTGTTTCAACATTGATCTTATATTTTTATACAATACATTATGTTCATACAAAAACCACAGCATTACATGCTATTAATCATCATACAAGTATTCGTCGAGATCTAATTATTTTATCACGTCTTATTATTCTTTTTACGTTTATTAGTACAGTAGCTTTACCACATGTACTTATGCCTATTTTTTATGTTTTAACTAATTATCTTCCAGTTTGGATCTCAGC
>CAJNOI010000010.1:1270867-1288244 GCA_905250115.1 Adineta steineri | reverse complement strand
TTAAAACATTATACTTCGGATCAATGAATATGAATAAAGTTGCTGAATTTGTGCCCACAAAAAAATAAATAAAACATTGTTTTCTTACGTTGCTCATTTCGTTGCGATTGTCAGTACATGTTGTGTTCACACGTAATTCTATTTCATTCAATTGAACACTTTCTAATTGTCTGATTCCTTTTAAATATCGAATAACAATGTCTAGAGAGAGAAACTATGTTTTTAAGTGTGGCTTTTCTCTCTCTGAAAAGTTGTTCATTGGTAATAAATTATACTATCGCAACTTTGTTATCTTCGATTCTTTTTAATATTCATTGAGAAAATGAGTCAAACGGACTATGTTCACTTTCTGGAGACAGCAAAAAACAATCCGAACCTTTTTTTTTATTAAAACGTTTTTTATATATCAGAATGCATATTTATTTCAAATAACGTAAATGAAAAATTTGGGTATGAGTTGCGACACAGGTGTACATCTAAAATGCTTTTATATCTTCACCCACACCCTAATTTTTATTGGAATATTGTGTTGTATAGATTGGCAAAACATGTATAGAAATCAAAAAAGGAATCTAAAAAAATTGTTTGTACAAGTAGAAAGATAAATTAGATTATTAATCATATTTTTAATGAACTTTATTCGTTGTTAATGAAAAATATTTTAAAAGTGACAAAAAAGAATTATTTATCAAAAGTCACTTTATCATCAAAAACTTATTTCAGCCACGATCAATATCGAATTTTTGTATTCGATTGTTGCCAAAATCAGCAACATAAAGATTACCCTGACGATCAAATGATAAATCAAATGGGTGTGAGAGCTGCGTGAGCCCCGGTCCGGATTCTTTTCCACCAACGACAGGAACACCTGCTGTTGCACCTGACGACCAGCGCATTATTTGATCAGTTACATGCGTCAACACATAAATATTACCCATATGATCAGCAATAACACCTATGGGTTGAAACATTGAACTGGGATTTTCGTTAGAAGCTTGTCCTGGAGCAACAAGAATACCATCGGTCGCATTTTTCTCCCATTTCATCACACGATTATTCCAAGAATCCGCTACGTAAACTGAATAATATTCATCGACGAAGATATAGTGAGGTCGACTGAGTTGATTGAAGTGATTTCCTGGTCCATTGCCACCCGCTACAACTGTACCTTCTTCATTTCCTTGTTGAAAACGTTTGACTTGATTTCTTAACATGTCACAAATATAAAGATCTCCATTATTATCCATTGCTAAACCACGGCAAGCAATACCATGTATTAATATTTCCGGATCCGGATTATTTTGACGAGACCATCGTGTCACTCGTGCGTTGGTCTGATCACAAATGATGATATATTCCCTGTCTTTATCAAGAACTACATCAACTGGAGTATTCAATCGAAATATTTCATTTCCAGGTCCATTTCCACCTGCAACAATCGTACCAGTGTTTGCACCAAATTCCCATCGAACAATACGATGATTATCATTATCCGCAATATAAATACTGTGATCATCATTATCAACATAAATACCTTGTGGATACTTTAATTGATTTAATTCACTTCCGGGTCCATTTCCTCCAGCAACGGTAGATGCATTCTGTTTCCATTTCGTATTGCTATTAATAATAACAGAAGAAATTAATTGTTCTATAAAACATTAAAAAAAAATTTCAATTTTGTCTTCTTTTCTTTCAATCTAAAAATTATTTCTTAAAAATAAAACATTTTCTTTTATTCAACGTAATATTTTGGTTTCGCTACATATAAACTCCTAGAATGTTGGTGTGGATGTAGATGAATGAACTATGAATTCGATAGCACATTCTCATTCATCTTTCGGTGAGCCCTTCCATCTTATTCTATACAACGATAATATCTGACTGTCGTTCATCGAAGATTAAACTATTTTATGTCATTATTCAAATAAAATATCTAAGATTGGATAAGAAAAACTAAATTTAACAATAATTTCTCTTTTATGAATTCTTTGAAATAAGAAATGAACTAATTTCAATAAAATCATACCACTTGTCGTTGTTGTTGTCAACAATTCACTTGTTGTTGTTGTTGTTTTCTCCTTCTTTGTTTTTTTCATTGTAGCAGTAATTGTTGACACAAGTATAATTACAACAATTAAAATAATGGAAAATATTATCCAAATTAGCTTTCTTTTCCGAAAATGTTTGTATCTAAAATAAGAAATTCTTTTGATAATTTATTGTAATTCATAATATTTACATACAATGTTCGTAATCGTGTTGTATCAGAGTTAACTTCAATAGACTAAAATATTCAAAAAGAAAATAAGATTATTGTTTTCTTTCTCTTTAATACATTACTTCATCAGGTTCAACTCTGTTATTCATGTTCATAGTTGTTGTTCTATCCAAACTTGAATACTTTTACAATCTAAAATCAAGAAAACATAAGTTATCCCTCATTGAATATTGTTTTTATATTTATGATATTTGATGTCTTATTAATAATCGATTTAAATCAAAATAAAACAGTGTTAAAATAAAGTTTTGATTTTTTCTTATGTGAGATGATTAAAAAGAATGTGAAAATGAAATAAATTTCTCTGCTTCTTCTTAATTAAAGAAAAATAAATCCTACGTCACTAGAACCATTAATCATATTTCCTTTTCTTAAAGTTATTTGTGAATAAAATACTGTCAGATGTGAGTTTTTATTTTGTGTTAATATGATAAATCTGTGAAATAAAATATAGAAGTAAATGATTTTATTAAATAATATTTATTATGACTATTTGCAAAAGTAAAAAAAAAGAGAAAGTCAGGGAATGACGTAAAATGCTGTACAACACACATTGAGAAATATTAAAAAGAATAGAATATTTATTGTTAGAAATATGTTGTTTGTAAGCAGCTATTATAATTTTTTATATCATTGTTTGATTTTTTTGAGTTAGATGTATGTAAACAGCGATAAAATATACACTTATTTGCTTAACTGGTGTACATAAAGAAATTTATCTTTCATTAATACTCACGGGGAGAGAGATGTTGATATTGGAAACAATAATACTATAGACAGAATGAATGCATACAGTAGAGTAGATTTCCTGAATAACAACATTAAAAAAGTAACTTGTTCTGTTTGATTCATTTCGCAGCTAGTTTACATTCGATTAAAAATAATTTTATATATGTATAACCATTAGAGCCTCATCTTTCAAATAGTAGGAGAGGCGCAAAACTTTGGCTTATAGTTTACACTCACTATTTTCTTTCGTAAAATATATATGAATTTCACAAAATATCGTCGAATTTGAAACAAGTTATAAATCTAATCGAGCTATTAACCGTTTTAGTATCAACAGGGTTTATATCTGATCCCCTCCTGAACAATCTAAAAAATCAGTAGAAATAGCTGCAGTTTCTTGGTTTTTTAAGACTATCGATGTATCCAACGAGTTGAATTATAATAGTAGTTAACTATTGGAACACGCTACTCATCTTCAAAATGGAAGAAACTGTAGATGTTTCAACTGGTTTTTCGGAAATTTTAGAAGGGAGTTAAAAGTTATAATCTAGATGCATTGATCTATAAACTTATCAATAAAGCGTTACGAACTGAAAATATTGATGCATCGTATGATTTCGATGATATACTGTACATTTAAGTGAGTACTTGACTAATTCGACTCTTAATATAAATGAAACAAAAACAAATTCATCAGCGCACTTCATACCTATAAAAATAATTTTTGTCCATTTATCATTCATATAAATGTACTAAATGAAGACTTTATTACAAAATTTAAAAGAAGACAAAAAAACATGCTTTTTATTATTTAGAATCTGTCATTGACTTAATAAATCAAAATATTTTTAATAACGTTAGGAAAAGTAAAATCATAGTTTTCCCCAGATTCATCTATCATAAAAGATTAGAATAAGTAAAGAATATACACGTAGGTGTTTAACATATAGAAAAAAAAGTACAAGAATGATTTAGATATAATTATAAATCATATTTTGAACTTTTATGCCGTTCGAGAATGACTACACAAGTTTGAGTACAAAATATCCTCAAATTAAAACGATATGTTATCACTTACTGGGACAAAGATACATGTATTCATATGAAAACACTCGCTGACCCTAGTTCTGAGAATTATTGAAATTGATATTCATCATCTCAGTACTTCTACGATTTTTGAGCGAAATTATGTTTTTTGTATATTCTTTTTCATCAAGTTTCAAGATCCTATTTCATTCGTATTTGTGTATCTCATTTTTTGCGAAAAGTTTTTAATCCATCTTTCAATATGCTATTAGAAAACTCTTGATTTCGATTGAATTAATATTTTCCTTTTTATCATAAAATCTTTGAAGTTGATTGATGATATTTAAATAAGAAATGTTTTTATATATTTCTCATTCATTCTGTTTTATATTACTAGAGAAGAGAGACCAAAGATTTTTTCATTACAACTGTTTAATTTATGATGAAAATATTTTGAGAGTATTTTAAACGTTAGACATTTGTTTTATTTTATTTATAAATTCTTTGGTTTTATAATATGATTTGTTAATCATAATTGTTCATAATGAATTTAAAAGCCAATAAGTAATCTTTACTTGATATTGTTCATTAGATACATATATGAATTTTCCAATTTCACTAATGATTTAATTAAAATAAGAGAAAAAGTTTCTTAATAATAAGTCTGTTAATTGTTCTTTGTTCTCGATCATAAAAAAAATTGTATCAGTTGCGTAATTTCAATACACAATTATAGAACAATTTCTGCTCATCAGAGAGAAAAGATATTTAATTATGCATAATTTCTAAAGTAATAAATCGGTGTGGGTATTGATATGATTTTCATGTATACCATATATTGAGACCTACTCGCACATCCTCACATTCTCTATTTCTTAAAGACTTTACAATACTAATGAAAGAATTCTTAGTCAAGCGGATTTTCTTCTATATTTACATGAAGACATGGGCGGCGCAGCTTCAATTTTTTTACGGAACGCAATAAACTTTTGAATAAGGCTGTATAGTGTATACCCTTCCACATACTGATGGGTTCTGTAGTAGAAGCTTTTTTAATAAACTTAATTTTTAAAGCCATAGTGCTGAACTTTGCATACTAATTCATCAGAGAGTAAATTAAGAGTCTTATAACAGGTTAACGTTTTTTCTTGAAAACAAATTCACTCAAACCGAGTTAGTAAAGGTTCATGTTCGTCTTTCTAACTGTCTGCGTCCACTGACCATTGGGTGTGAGACTTGACACTCACATAAAAGTTTTCCGAATATTTATTCGTAAATATGTATTAATTGTAGAAAACATACAATTCTTTTATTTAATTTCAAAATATTTTTTTTCTTTCATTTTTTTCTATATAAAATCGGTTACAATGATATCAATATCGATCTGATAATATTTTTCTATATTTATTGATGCTAAAGATGATAATCGTTCTTGTCCAAGTGTACTTCTAACATACGTCAATAAATTAAATTCCACGAAAACCAAACAATGAAAAACTCAATATTATTGAAAACAAGCAGCAGGAAAAGATTAGTTATTGTGCTCCACTAGTTATTTGCTATTTAATATAACTTCAATTCTTTCGATGAAAATAGATATTGAATATGTAGGGTATGGAATACATCTATCAAAATAACAAAATATACATTCATAAGACAATATTGATCAACATTTGTATATTAACTACGAGATCGTATTAAATATATGTGTACTGAATTACACAGCTTTATTTTAATATATAAAGAAACCACAAAAAATTTGAGAATGCAGTTGCTAACTGGTTGCTAGCCGGCTCGTCACCCTTTACTCTCACTTTTAAGAATCTTTAATTCGCTGTCAAAAATTTTCTTTATTCATTGAATGAAAGATAAGAAAAAATTTCTCTATAAAAACAAAAACAAGATAAAATAACATTTCATTATACAAAAAAACAAAATAAAATCGTGTCTCTTTTTAGTTAGAGACTGATCTATTTCTATGATAATAAAGATATTGCACAAATATAATGTTGTTGTATCACTGCTTTAGTATGAAGGACAATAACGTACCATTTCAGCAACAGTACATATAGTTTCACAACAAGCTTCAGTAAGCAGTGTTTGTCGTAAATGTTTACGAACACGTTTACTTGTAATTTTATATTTTTGATTTTGAACAGCATCACAAGCAATACTAACCATTTGTAACAAAGAAGTTCCACATGCATGATAAGCCCGATGAAGTGCACAATCTTCTACTTTATAAAATTTTCCTCTTATTTCGATAGTTTGACCTTCTTCTAATAAATATCCATCATATTCTGCAGTGCAATTATCATTGTCAGCAGATAAAATCGTTTTACTATAGACATTTTGATGGAATAATATTGATACGAATAATAAATATTTGAAAAAGAACATTGTCATTATAATGATCAATTGGAGTGGAATTACACAAGTTCTGATATCGACTAAAAAGAAAAAAATAGAACTTATATAGAAAAAGTATTAGAGAAATTAGCAATCCTATATAATGAATTCTCATCGATGAAGCTATTGCAAACTTTTCTTAATAGACACACTGAAAGAATCTATGCAAATCAACAAATGTGGTTTATACAAATACACATAATAATTATTGTAAAATAGAAATAATTTTTCTCCAATAAAAAGAAATGATAGGTACAAATCTTGAGGGCACGGGTGTTTTCTCTGAGCTTCATCTCTCAACCACTTTAGTTACATTGTTTCGCCTTGGAAATAATCCAATCTATTAATAATTATTTAATAAACACAAATTTACTTACTTCGAGAATGGTTGGTATCTTTTGGTATATCACTATTAACGTGCATATACATATATATAGTGTCTTGTATGCGTAGGAAAACGGAAGATATAAACTATAAATCATATATATAATTAACATATAATCTTTTTCTGGTTTTCCTGAACTTACAGAATCATGTCGGTCCACGTATGACTTTTAAATTGTATCTCGCCTACTCTTTATCTATCTATCTCAAGTCACAAACTATTCTGTATTCAACGTATGATTTATGTACCATATGGAAGTAAAACTTTACCGTTTCCTTTTCCTTTTTCCTTTCAAGTTCTAAAAAGCATATCTATCCATATGTGATTTATAAATTATATAGAATTGAAATCATATCTTTAACTTACAAATCTTTCTGTTTCCATGTACGTATGATTAAGCGACTATATCAAAGTAAAATCATATTTTCTCATTTGTGTTGTGATTTATAGGTAACTGTTTTATATTTTTTAAATTATTTCTGATTTAATATTATATACTGGAATCTCTTTTCATATTCAAACTTGAATAAAACATTTATCTGCCAATGTCCATTCCAGTCGACGCTGGAAGAACGATTGCAAAAGATTACTAAAGCATAAAATCGAAAAAATTTTAGAACATTTTTCATAGAAGAGGGTAAGGATGATTGTATGTTTTCCTTCGTTACTCACGGTCACACCCAAACTCAAAGACCAACTTCCATCGCCTTATTATAATTGGGAGATGGTTTAATTTTTCTTCCAAAATATAAAATATTCTATTTTTGAGTAAATTTCTGGTAAGAATTTCTTTCCTTTGATATAAATCATCATGAAGTTCTGAATGGCTTCCTTTTGAACTTTTCGAAGTTATATATTCACTGCATATTTAGTATCAAATTATTTATTTTTGTGTTACATTGACAAATATGTTTAATCGTTATTAAGAAATAATTGAAATTAAGGCACATTGATCATGATGTAAATATAGATGCGCAAGTAGCATATTCAACACTTATTCATTTATGCACGTAACCTGACCTTCAAGATTAATTATTTATTCTAAACAAAGTAAAGTAGTACGAAAACTATTATTCGAAAATCCTTTTAATGTATAAATTTCGTAACGTTCCATTATATCGTGCGTAAATCCACTACATTCGCGATATAGTTTTTCACGCGCTTCTAGATATGTTACACAGTTTGATTTGTCTGTCGAAATAACGATTAATTGTACTCGATGTAGCGAATATAGACGACCACACGCACCCTTCCCCCGGATATTTCATCATCTATTAACATTCGTTCAAATTGATATTATATTATTGTTAAAAAAACATTAATACATCATTTGGTATGTTCTGAACAACAATCCTCTACAGCTACAAGCACTAAGAGAGAAAAAAACAGAGTGCAATTACTCAACTTATACGTCAATATTCTTCTACTAGACCTCTACACATGGCTTTACAGAATATAAAAAAAAACATGTACACGTGACTTCCTAATAGAAAGATAAAACCTTTAAACTTTCATAATATAATACATTAATCGTGGTCTATACTTAAAAATAACTATCGCATCTATGTAAAACCTCGGTTATTATAGATGAAATAAACAGATCTATTAATACTTGAACATATTACACAAAATTCAAGTCAAGTTATTCAATATTCAAATGTAATTACAACAAATAGTTCACAAAATTATATATCGATCTTTATTATGTGATAATATTTTACTATTATTACAATTACTCGGAAATTTATTTGGAACAACACGATGGTTTGCTACTCATCCGTTCCATCTTGCACAAGACCGACGGATATGATGATGATAATATTTCTATTTGTACATTCGGTTATGAAAAAATTTATCAAAATGTATGTTATTTGATACGACTATCCACAACTATTAAGAAATTCAATGTAGAACGTTCATCTACATTGAACCAACATTAAATAATAACTTTTGCAATGGTAAAAAATTATCCTGTTGAATCTTAAAATAAGTAAGATGTGATGTACGATCAAGTAAATCTTGCAATTGAGATTAATAAGTGTGGGTGAACGTAAGAGTGTGAATGACAAAGGAAAATGGTAACAAAAAAAATCATTCACAGCGTCAACGATCTATCACACGTATTCATATTTCTTCCAGAATGAAAATCATACAATTCTATGTTACAGTTATCAAATATATGGTCAATTTTAAAGATTTATTTCGAAAAAAAGACTGAAAGATAATATTTAGAGTCCAGCTTTTTCCAGTCTTGCAAATTCGATTTTTTGAGCAATATAAATCTAAAATAACCAGAAAATAATTTCAAATAAAAGATACAATATATATTCACATACTCTATTGAGTGCTTCTAATAATTGATCAATTTTATCAGGAAAATTTTCAACTGGGTCAAAATATTGTGAACGCATTCGACAATCTCGTTCTTCTTGAATTTCTGATTGATTTAATCTTTTCAGACCTAAAATATTAATAAACAACTATGTTCTACTGACATACATCAATCTTGAGAGTGGGTGTTAAAGTCTTTTCTTCAATCATACTCTGCACATCTACCCAAACCGTCAAGAGAAGCTCTGAAGTCATCTAATATGAAGATGTCTAGATTGAAATCTTAAGATTCTATTTTATTCACATACCTGTCCATCGTAAAAATTTCTTTAGCATAAATGATAATATAATTTGATCTTGTTCTTGATTACCTTTCGCATGACGAAAACTATCATTAATTATTGAAAGAAACATACTTAAACAAACAAAAACAACTAGAAACATAAATAAAGCAAAACAGAATGGACCAAGAAAAGCATCAGCTCCCATGATTTGTGATACATCAAATTTCATTAATGTCATTTCGAAAAGCATTTGAGCAGTTGTTAATAAACTTGAACAGGACGAAAGCTTTGATACAAATAATAAATAAAATAAGCTAATAAATGATGTAAATACAATGGCAAATATTAGTGAAAATGAAATTAGTGCTTTTGCACAATATTTTAATGTTTCAGCGAATAAAGATATTTGTTGATTAAAACGAAGTAAGTGAAGACATTTAATCATGCTAAAAAAACAACAATAACCAAGAAGAAATGTTAAAATATCATTAACATAAACTGCAAGTTGTAAATTAATATAAACATAACCATTTGTTTGTTCAAATAATTGACTTAAACGATTAGTTTCTTGAAAACGCCAAAAATAAACTCCAATACTTCCTAATGAACAACCAATGATACCTAATTGAATCATTGACCAAAACTGATGAAAATATTTTAATCTTAATTCAAATAATAATCGAATTTCAATTATGATAAAATAAATAATAAAAAATATATAAAATATTGTACAAACTAATTGTAATATTGATGTAAATGCTATATTAGAAAAACAAAAATTTATTTATCTTTAGAAATAAAAAATAAGGAGTAAATTACTGTATAAATTAATTGGTTCAAAACGAGATGTTGTATAAACACCACCTGTTGGTAAAAATTCAGCAAGTAAAGTAACTGCAGTTAATAATTGAACACTTGGATTATATAATGTTAATTGAATAAAAACAGCTCTTGTTTTCTCATCAATCCATTCTAATTGATGAAGTTTAGATAAATTTGTTTTCATATCAGATAAACGATCACGAAATTCATAGACATAACCACCTCCTCTATATGTTCCAAATTCACCTATATACGAATATGTATCTAATTCATCACTCGTAGAATAGTTAAATGCTTTTATCACTGACGAACTAAATTCTTCGGTCGTTGCATTTGTTGACCATTCTGGTTGAAATAATTGTGTTTCTTCATTAGCAAAACTATAACTATCTTCACATATTGAAATAACACGTTGATCGGGACATAATTCTGATTTAACACGTAATTGTCTCATTGTTGCCCAACCAATTAATCGACTAGATTTATCATTTAAAAATCCATTTAAATATTGTGGAATATCTCCATTATACCATTGTTGTGCACGAATATTACCAACAAAACTATTTTCTAACCAATACCAATATTCATCGATTGTATTGATCTAGAAAAAAACAACATTCATTTCAATACAGAAAAGAAGAACAAACATTAGTATAATTAGCAGTATCTTGTCTTTGATTGAGAAAATAAGCTCGTAAATGATTGACTTGATAAAAATTATGTTGTTCACGATTTGAATAAGTTATTACAAAAACTAATATTGCGAATATAAAATAAATAAGATATTCTCGAATAATTGCCCACATTTGAATTTCTTTTAAACGTTGATCACGAGCATAAATAACTTCATTTTCATTAAGACGATTAATACTTTTTCGAGATTGAGAAGAAAATATTGAGCGATACTATAAATGGAAAATTCATTTTTCTATGGAATTCTAAAAGGAAACAAACCTCAAGCGAATGAAGATATTCTTCATCATTGGATATGTTAAATTCATCATCTTCATTTATATATTCACTTGTTTCTTTATCATCTTTTGAATTTCGACAAAAACATATGAAAAATATAGCCAAACAAATAATCTTCAATGAGAAAATATTTCAAAAATATAGATTAACAGAAGACAGAAAGTATACTTTAATAGGTTGAGTAAAAATAACCGATGAGAAAAAACCAGTAAGAACAGATGTTAACCATTGTTGAGTTTTGACATCACCAAATTCAATTCCTCGAATAATAATAAAAAATATTGAAACAGCAATAATTATCAGTGAAACACCATAAGCAATAAATAAACACCACCAAGGAAATGTTATTGAAGATTTTTTTCTCTTGATTACAGGAGCATTTGTCGAACTACTATAATTAAGAATGTCAATGTCGATGAATGTATTTAGAAATATATATACGAACGTTTTTCGAGATGGTTTCATCTTATATAATGCTTCACGTAATTGGGAAATTTGTCGACGGGGTCGAATACGTCGAAAGAATTGAACAATTAAGAGACTTGGAATTAATGTAAATAATTCGACCATTATGCCAATTCCAATCTTAAATATAAAAAGATGTTTTTATTAATGACAAATTGAAAACTACTGAGACATAGAGGTGTGAGTGTAGTCTATATTTTTCGCTATAAAAATCAATATATACCTGTTGTGGTGCTATATAAAAAGGACCAATTGATAAAGCGCCACTATGTGTTTCACTTGATGCGTTCGCTTCATTTGATAAATCATAATACATTATATTGATTAACATTGAAGTGAAAAATAAAACAAAACAACAAGTACATCGTTGAACACGTGTAAATTTATTTGATGGTGGACGAGAAAATATTGAAAACCATAAATGACCATCGGAAATACTATGATAAGCTTTTTTTGATAATACATATGAAAATTCTTGCTTTTCTGCTTCACTAGCAATTGGTAAAGTTCTTTCAATCTAAATTGAAGACAAAACTAAGAAATAGTATATTTTCTATTACACGACTTACTCGTCCATCATCTTTTTCAACTGCAAACCATCGTTGAGAAATAAAATAAGACTTATCTAGAGTTTGTAAATCTCGAACAACAATGTATTTTAAAAACCATGATGCTGAAGAACCTTCACCCGAATTATCATGCCAAATACGAATATAATTCAATAATCCCAATGATCTAAATATTAATATTTTATAAAATCTCTAAAAAAAATAATAGTTTTACTTTGGAACAGCAATAATAAAAGAATTAATTCCACCACGTTGAAAAATCTTTCGATGAGGATCAGAAAATAATCGAATATGTGTTTGATCATTTTCACCCGATAAAACAAAATAAACCTTCCAGAAAGAAAAAAAGTTTCGTTAAAATATTTTCTTTGTACTATCTTACTTTTGAATCGGTTCCAGCATTTGTTCTTTGACCAGTAAAAACAAGAATTTGATAATAATAATGATCCGATTTATTATTATCAGCTAATGGTGTTACTCCCAACTAAAAACAAGTCAGAAATTTTTATTTTATAAAATATATAAAATGATGTTTTTAGTTTACTTTTTCAAAATCTTTCTTATCTTTAAAACGTGCATAAATCAATAATACAATATAAAGTATCGAAGTAATTATCATTGTTATATAAACTGTTTTATTTTTCATAAAATCAGCATTTGCAAAAACATAACTCCAATTAATTGGTGCAGGTAAAACAATAAAACCACCAGCAAATGTTGTTAAATGAGTTGAAAGACATTCTGTTTTATACAGATTTGTCAAAGGACCAACTGTTAATCCATCTGATTTCCAATTGTTACTTTCATCAAGATAATAACAACCTGATGTATATATACGAAGTTCATAATTCGATGTAAAACCAAATGGTTCATCAGTGATTGGTAACGACGTATTTATTGAAGAACTATTTAAACAATAATTATTAATTTCAGTTGAATTTAATTCTCTTATTCCAAATATTAATGATTGATGTCCAGGTGTTTGTTGATTATCAATAAAATATCGATATATATCGTCATTGGTTAAATCTATAATTACAAAACGAAATCTATATGAATGTTCAAGAAAAGAAAACATACTGAAAGGACAAAAAATTGTCCATCCATCAATAATATTAATCGAACTATTTAATTGTGGTGTTTGATCAAATTTATAAATAAATAAATAAGCCAGACTTCTATTTAAAGAATGAATTTCAAAATGGACTGAAATCGGGAGAGAACTTGTTATATTAATATAATGATAATTGAATAATAAATTATTAATAGTTGAATTAATTGATGTAACATTTTGTAAATACATCGATGGAATTAATACATTTGGATCACGAGGAATAATCAATTGTATTGGATTATTTTGATGGGCTTCAAAAGAAACTTCATTTCCATTTTGATCAATAATTGAAAGTGAAATTGATCTTGAAAGATTTGTATTTTGAAAATTTCCAAATGAAGCAAGTGGATCTATTTTTGACTGAATAAAACAAAAAAAATGATTTAATAATAATGATTCAAATTGTAGAGAATTACTCGAAGTGAAATTGAAGAATTAGACGTTGTGTTCAAAATAAAATCGGATGGAATATTAAATTGAGCATTTTCAACTTGTTTCGCAAGTCTATCTTTGAGTGATTGAATTGATATAGTTTCTAATGATACAAATGATTGAGATGTATTCATTAGTGAACTTTGACCAATATTTAAATGAATATTTAATGAAGAAGTTAATAATGATATCATTTCTGTTACTTGACTATTGATTTCATTTGCTAATTGTTTTTGATAATAAATATTTCGATTTTTTTCAATTGTTGCAGTAGAAAAATCATTTCCATCAGAAAATAAATCTTCAAAAAAACAAATTCAAATTCGATAATGATTTATCATTTAAAAGATCTTACTTAAATTTGACCATGCAGATTCAAGATCAGTATCATAATCAGTAGATATGACATTTGCACGAGAACTATCTAAATCAAGCACCTCTGTTCGTCCTTGTAATGGCCCATTCACACCCTACAATTAGCAAAATCGATAATTAAAGAAAAAAAATTCTTTTTATGTCAAAATTATTGAAGGGTGTGGGTGTGGGTGTGGATGCTGATTTCATCCCGTATCATCGTCCACACCCACAGCCTCAAGAGTTTGATAGAGAAGTGAGAATACTGATTTTATATATTTTACATTTAAAATATTTGAAGCACATTGAAAAAGTTGATTTGATGCTGATTGAGCATCTTCATATGAGATTTTTTCAAATATTGCATATAGAGCAGCAGATAATTCATAACATCTATTTGATACAAGGATCTAAAAATATTCAAAAATATAAAAATCTTCAAAAGAAATATTCTTTATAATTTTACTAAAGTATTTCTTGTTAATTGATTTGTTGCTTGAGTTAGTTGAACTAATGATGATGATTGTAATATAATACTATTTGATGTTGTTATGAGAAGATTAGTTATAAATGTTACTAGATAATCTCGAACATTTGCTAGAGAATTTAATTGTATATTATAATTAATCAAAGCTGATTCATTCAATGGTATTGAAACCTATTTTAAAAAAGAAAAAGAATCGAAAAAAATCTATTAAATTCAATTACTTGTTGTAAACTTTGACTTCCTAATGCTGATACTGAAATATCTACAGCTGGTATTCCATCTAAAATAAAACTTATTTTAAGAATTTCTCATAAATTGAATATGAATATTTACTTGATATAGCTTTATCTAAATTTTCACTACTCATTTGATTGAGTTCTTGTGATAATGAAATGATCATTTGTCCAACAACATTCTGATTTCCACTTGAAAGTAATCGAACAATTGCATTATTTGTTATTGTACTCGATGAATTTGTTATTTTATCAATTAAATCATTGATTACTATGAGATCTGTAATAACATTAACAGAAGATATATTCACTTGTGTAACAGAACCCACAATATCTCGAACATAAATAACAAGATTGAGTAATGAAGTTTCATTATCACCAGCTGGTAATCGAACTTGAAAATTATCTTCTGGTGAAAATGCAATTATTGTTCGTTGTGATATGTCTGTGGTCCATGCTAAAATTACAAGATATGCAAAAGTCAGTTGGTAGTGAAAATAAAACATACCGTATAATGAATAATCTTGTATTCCATCTAGATCAAACCAATCTGGACACTCAATAGTGAATAAAGTAGTTGTAGTATCATTACGAGGATTGATTGAACACGAACCATTTGAAGGTGATTGATTAATAATAAAATTCAATGCACTTGTACTTATTGCAGATAGAAATGTATAAACAACTTCAAAACGCCAAAGACTTATTTGAAGATTATTAAGAAATAATTGATCTATTGCTGTGAAATTACTTGTATTTGTACCTAAAATAAACAGTAAATATATCTAATAATTGAAAGAAGATTTTTACCAAAAAACCAAATATTTTCATATGAACTTGTTTGATTAAATAAAGTCCATTGTGTATAATTTGAAGATGTCGAATTGTGTGATCCCTGATAAATATTCCATTTAATACTTTGAAGATTTGTACAAGTTCCAATACAAATAGTAAATAGAGCAACTTGTGTTGTTGGATTAAGAAGTTGAAATTCAAGATTTGGAACACACATTGTTGATATTACACAACTAAAATAAATATTTTATCATTTACAATAATTCAATTAAAAACTCATAAATAGTTTACCCAACAGCAATCAGTTGTGGATGAGTAACTTCAACTGTAACAAATACGTAACCTGTCGCTTGAATAGAAGAATTCTTACGATTCTCCATATAGACCATAAATTGATAGATTTGATTTGCTTGAAGTGAACCACCGAGAACTATTAGAGATGAATTAGGTGATAAAGTTGAATTTCCGAATATCAATCTTGTTCCATTTCCTTTATAAAAAGTAATAAAAATGATTGAATTAGATTGTCATTAACAATTTTACCTGATCGATTTGACAAACATGATGGATTATAAGGATCAATCGTTGAATCATCAATTGATAATAATATTCCTTGTATATTTGGAAAATTATATAAACCATAAATTCGACAATAATATGTATATTTCCATTTCTATGATTACGAATAAAATAACAGTTATTTAAATATTCACCTACAGATATTTACACTTACAGTTGCATCAAATGTATCTTTGTCAGGATCAACTGAAAATGTTCCAGGATCAAGTAAAAGATCCTGTTGATCACCTCGTGTTACCATAGATGTTCCTAATTGAACAAGATTTGCTGTTATACCTGTTGCAGTTATTCTCACATAAACTGAAGATGATGATTTTAAATTCGGTGAATCAATCATTATTACAGTTAATGTTAGTTGATAAACACCATAAGCAAGAGTTCTTGATGGAATATAAAGTTCACTAAATGTTGTCATAACTTTTTCATTTAATAGAATCTCAAATGAACAACTAATTGAAGTACAATTCTTTATTGCCCATTTTTTAGTTGTTGAAAGTGAACCATCACAATTAAATTGAATCATTGAACTAATAGAAAAATCTTGACTACGTCGATACGACATTGGAGATGATAGAGATGATTGTCCAGGAATCAATATAATTGTCGGTGAATAACAAGCTAGTTTAGAAAAGAAACATATATCAACTATTTTTTATATTTTTATATTATTACTTTCATTGATATTTGATGTTTGAGAAGTTGTGATGGATGCCGTGCTACTTGAGGTACTACTAGTAGTAGTGGTAGTACTAATTGTAGTACTGCTACTTGTAGTGGTACTGCTAGTGATAGTCGTTGTAGTAGTACTACTTGTGGTACTACTGGTGGTGATAGTGGTGCTACTTGAGGTACTGCTTGTGGTAGTGGTAGTACTACTTGTGGTACTGCTACTGCTCGTTGTAGTACTGCTAGTGGTACTACTGCTACTTGTTGTAGTGCTACTTGAGGTGCTGCTGCTGCTTGTAGTGGTACTGCTAGTGGTGGTCGTGGTTGTGGTGCTACTTGAAGTACTACTACTGCTCGTTGTAGTACTGCTTGAGGTACTGCTACTACTGGTTGTACTGCTACTTGTGGTACTACTGCTGCTCGTTGTAGTACTAGTGGTAGTAG
>CAJNOI010000010.1:1257595-1270767 GCA_905250115.1 Adineta steineri | reverse complement strand
AATTCTTTTTTGTGTTCTGTTTGATTTTGTAAAATAAAATAAAATGAATTTAATATAACGACAATATTCAATTAATATCTATATGTTATGATTAACAAGCACCTGCTAGATCTTTGTTTCTTTTTTATCTATATTCTCAATGTCAGATAGTTATTGTTTTAATTTAATAATAGAACTTCAGAGAAAAATCTTATGTAATCGATAATAGAATAGAATAAAGTGAAAATAAAATGTAATTCATTGGTGAGTGCGAGTTAAGATCTCATATATTAACGTGAATTAAAATATAAGCATGCTCTTTATGTTGTTGACTATGATTTAGTGGCAGCTGAAATACTGAAAAATATTTAATAAGTAAATAGTTCGTTTTCTTCAGCTTTCAATGCTCTATCTTTTGGTATATTATAATACACATTTCATTCATTTTTTGTTGTCTTACAAAACCTGCCTTTATAGAGATGATTTTTGACAATATTTTTCAAATAACCTCCTGAATGCTCCACAATCAAATTGAGCTAACTTTTCACCAGTTTATTCAAATGCGTTAAAAATATGAATTTAAAGGTTTTCGATAATGCTGAACAAGAGGAGAACTTCAACTCAAAAAATAATTTTTGGCGGATGATCTTGTAAGAATTATATTGAGCAATGTTTCATTAGTTTCTCACTTTTCATGATTTACTGTTAGTTTATATGAGAATCTTGGATAAATTTTAGTATATAACTTATGCAAACGTTATTCGGTCAACCTTGAATTATACTTATTTACTTTCTAAACTTTTAATCTTGCAAGTATATTGAGTTTTATATAGAGAAGTCAACTAATCCAGTTTAAAAGATCTAGAACAGCCATTAAATAGAACTTTTTTAGTCTCGTTTATTTAAAAGTAAACGCTTTTGAATTTAGAGAAATACGTCAAAACGTGCCTGAAACTTAAAACTCATCTTGAGGGTATTGTTGTGAATAAGGGTGAGATTGTGATTGTCGAATGGACAGAACGCACACATACACACCCACACCCTCGATACTCGTTCCGATTGATCTGCCCAAATTCAATCAATATTTTACTGCACCTTTTCAGTCTGCCTATAAACTCATCAATTTCTTTTTTTTATTATTTTTTAAACAATTTTATAACACAATATTATATATAATAAACTTTTCTGACGTTTTCGGGTTTACTTTATTAAATTCAATAAAGTTATAGGTTTTTGTTTATTAAAAATAGTTTCATTATAGTTTATTTTTGATTACATTAAACACTAATGTAGCCATACGATCATATCCAGAAGATGTTAAATGAACACAATCATCCCAAATTTGCAGCCGTTCATCATTGTTCATACTATGAAATAGTATACCTTTATCGAGATCAACTAAATAAACCCTATCTGGTTTATCAGTATTGGTCACATAGTTTCGAATCATATCATTTAATATTTGTCGTTCTTTATCATCCTCATGAGATGGTGAATCATATCCGTTTTCAATAACAGTCATAACAGCTAACTTCGTTTTCGTTTGTGATTGATTAAGACACATTGCATACATTGGTTCTAAACCTTTCGTAAAGATATTTTCGGCTAATACTGAACCAGCTAAATCGTTTGTTCCACCTAATATGATGATCCAGTCGTATGAGGTACCTTTTTCTAGGAAACTATGAAGTCTATTCACCATCGTTGGTACAACTCGTTCACCACTGACACCTCGTTGATCTATCTTCACAGGAATATGAGCAGATTCCAATAAATCTGCCAGATGAATAGCATACGGATGATGACCCCAGCCACCATTGTAGTAACCAGCTGTAAGTGAATCACCAATAGCTAGTATAGAAAGCGGCAGTGGTTGTTGTTCTTTTGTCATAAAGAATAAAATTTTATAAATGAAGAAGAAAAGAGAAACGTGTATCTGACCACGTGTTCTTCTTGTTCTTATATAAATATAAATATGCGTCGTTATATATATACAGAATGCATCTTTCGACAATAATCATAGAAAAAAGTTATTCCTCAATCAGTTTTATAATCCAAGATTGTGTATAATAAATCTTTTTGTAATTTTCGAAATTATTTTATCAAATTCAATATCGTGACAGATTTTTGTTTATTAAAGAAAGTTTCATTATAGTTTATTTTTGATTACATTAAACACTAATGTAGCCATGCGATCATACCCAGCAGGTGTTAAGTGATCATTATCATCCCAAATTTGTAGCCGTTCGTCATTGTTCATACTATGAAATGGTATACTTTTATCGAGGTCTACTAAACAAACCCTATCTGGTTTATCAGTATTGGCCACATAATCCCGAATCATTTGATTTAGTTCTTGTCTTTCTTTATCATCTTCATGAGATGGTGAATCATATGCGTTTTCAATAACAGTCATAGCAGCTAACTTCGTTTTTGTTTGCGGTTGATTGAGACACATATCGTACATTGGTTTCAAACCATTCTCAAAGATATTTTCGGGTGATGTTGAATCAGCAAAATCGTTTGTTCCGCCTAATATGACGATCCAATCGTATGAGGTATCTTTTTCTAGAATACTATGAAGTCTATCAACCATCGTTGGTACAACTAGCTCACCACTTACACCTCGTTGATCGATATTCACTGGAATATTAATAGATTCTAATAGATCTGTCAGATGAATAGCATATGGGTGATGACCCCAACCACCATTGTAGTAACCAGCTGTAAGCGAATCACCAATAGTTAGTATAGAAAGTGGCAGGCGTTGTTGTTGTTCTTTTGTCATAAAGAATACAATTTTACAAATGAAGAAGAAAAAAGAGTATATTTGATCAAGTTTTATTCTTGTTCTTACATAAATATAAATATGCGTCGTTATATAGTGATTCATTTGAAAGATATGCTTCTTTTTGTTGGTATCTTAATTGTTAACAATCGTCTAGTTATTTTTTATTAATATTACATTACATTTTACATATTTCGATTCTAATCAAATTAAAACAAAGAGAATTTTAATCCGAAGAACCAAATGATATAATTTATTTTATAATACAAGATATTTTTGGAATAAAAACAATTTTTTATGAGTATTACTATAGAAACTAGCTTTTATGATCGAGTTACGAAATGACTTATGAGTGAAAACATAATGGGGATGTATGTTGTTACTACTTTTGCTCTTAGCTAGATGATCTACTGTAAAATAGTAGGACTATAGTCACGCATCCAAAGATTGAATTTGTAATCCAGAAAGTGACGAAATATTGACATCGATTGTTGTTCGCTCGATCGAATTTATATGAGTATACAAAAATGAACATCATGGAGAAATTAATCATAAAAAAAAGTAATGTAATTGAATAAACCACATTATAAGTATATGATTACAAAGACTATACTCAAAAGTATACGTAAGTTTGTTTGATCATTAATGTATTATATATTTCACTATTCAAAAAAAGATTGATATGTATTCTTTACCCCCTGTCATTCGAAAAGGATGAGAATATTAAATTAATGTTTTAACTCTTCAATTCCATTAAAAATTACTAATAATTAATACTAATTAATGTGATATCAATGATCAATCAACATTTTTGTATAAGAAATTTAAAATTTACTCAGAAAGGTCATCTTAATGTCAAATAAAAACCAATTTGAATAGTATTATATCTAAATTTCATCTGATTCTTTCGTTCAGCTTATTGTAAACCATTTTCAACATATAAACACATAGTTCGGTATGTTTCTTTTGAAGTTCATCAGAAAAAAAACAAATTATTTTGTGCAAATATTTATATGTTAGAAAAATCCAAAAGAAGAAAAACTAATAAGAAGAACTCAAAAAATTGTCAGTTAAATATTTATTTATGTTAGTCAAAAAAATGTTTCTTTGAAAAGTTCAGTTTTGCTTGAGCATCTACTAGTGAATGATTTGTCTTCACTTATCTATAAATAAAACAACAGTTAAATTTTAAAAAGAATCGTATTAAAAAGATATACTTGATTAGTCAGTTATACTTTTGAACCAATCTTTAACTTTTTTAAAGAAGTCGTCGATATCTCCGTCGCGTTTTGCTTGCTGAAGAGCTTTGAATACTTCTCGTTTAAGATTTTCACGTTCTTCACTATCATCTAACTCATCGTTGTATATTCTGCCAGCTATTGCCATACTAATAATGACACCCAAGATCAAAATCATCATCCAGTATCGCATAACGTTGTTACCAGCCATCATAAATATTATTTATTTTAGGTTAGAATGAATGAATCGCTTCAATAAATATTTTGATGTTTACTGATAATTTACACTCTGATTTTATTGTATTTATAGTATGGTGGCGATGTTTAAAATGCGAATCCACCTACTCTATTGAAAATGTTTTGTAGGTTTACCACATGCGTTTACTTTTACATTAATTTTTAGATAAAAATAAGAAAAAAAAACAAAAAGATATTTGTTTTTTTTCCAACAAAGCTATTATTATTTATAATTGTGATCGATAAAAACTATAACAATAAAGAAAAATATTGGCATCATTCATAGATTAATATATCGTGCTCGTATTCCCTTCTTTTTTTTGATTTATTCACAGTGAAGATAAAATCAGTCTTGCACATACATTCTTTTTCTTGGTGTAAACATGCCCTAGATTCAAGACTAGATGATCGATTACTAATCATTTATTTTATTATACTTGTTACGAACGATAATTGACAACAGAAAAAATGAATAATTCACTGATTTTAATTAGCGGAAACAAACATATGTAAAACAAATATAATACTCAAAGTTTGATGTTGTTTTTATTATAAATACTTTTCTTGTACAGTCTACTTAAGGTTTTTTTTCTATTTCTAATGTTCGTTTTCATTGCTTTCTTTTTATACTAATGTATTAGTATGATCACGTCATTTACCTGTTTACAATGTAAAGACATAATAATCAGATTCATCGATATTTAATATGAAAATATATGTTTGTCATACATCTGTGTGCTTCCATGCGTGTCTTTCATTAAAATACGATGAATATTAAATGTTCGTTTTTAAAAATATATATTAAAAATTAGATGTAGTATGACATTGTTTTGTCAACAATATTGATTACATATACTGACCTAAAAATCAGTTTAATGAATAATAAACATAGAAGTTTTTCAAATGCATCATGTATTACTATTCACAATATTGAATCCATCAGTTTAGATTAATAAATGTTTTATAAGAATATATAACATAATCGATATTCAATTCAACAAGTAACAAGTAGTATAAGAGAAATAAATCGAAAAGAGTCCTATTCACAGATGTCACTGTTATATGACTTGAAATCAGCTGCTTATTTATAAATTGATCGTCTTTTCTCCAATGTAGTTTCATTTACTCATGACTAGATGGTTATTTTGCAATATCTTACTTGCCTCATTTACTTTTATTCTTTCATAATATCTTTTGAAATTTTTAGTCTAAAATTATATTACAATTATTTCCACTGTCATATCGGAATTATTTTCAACAATGGCTGAAAAATTTGCTCGCGATTCTCAACATGACTATTCAACTGTAAGTACAGAATTTTTAATTTTATTTCAAATAATATCTTTCTATTATTAATAGAATGCTAATCTTGTTTTACCAACAAATACATCAATGCATGATCAACGTATACGTAAGGAACCTTCTTGTGAAGTATCGTCTCTATTGGAACATTTAAAAGATGTTCGAATGGGTGATCGAGTACAACATACAAGACCTCAATCTATTAACAAGTTTGTATTTTATGACTATTTCTCTTTTTTTATTATTTACTGTCTTATTCTATTTATTTAGAAAACAAAAAATAAATGATAATAATTCATTAGGATACGATACAACTCGTTTCAAAAATCTGTCATTATTTAATGATACATCAAATGTTTCATATGAACCAAAAACTGAAGAAACAAAACAAATATATAAAATTTTACTTAATTTTATTCAAGAAACAATTGGTGATCAAGTTAGTTTTCTATTTAATAAAATTTCATTTTTATAAATTTTACTTTATCTACTAGGTACCAAATATTTTATCAGATGCAGCTTATGAAATCTTATGTATACTTAAAAATGATCGATTACGCGACAAAGAACGTCAAAATGAAATTGAAGCTTTGTTAAATACTAAATTATCACCTGAACGCTTTGCATTTCTTATTAATCTTGGCAAACAAATTAATGATTGGTCATCAAATGACGAAAGTAAATAAATAAAAATAATCAATAATTAAGAATCCATCTTTCTTTTTATTTTAGTTATTCCAATCGATCATACAGAGAATGTCAATGTACAATTTGAAGGTTCAAGTGATGAGGAGAACAATTTTGATGATTTCGATGTATCTGATGGTGAAGAAGCTATAATAGATGATACAATTCAAGAAATACGTGTCAATAAAACTAACGATTCAATTCAACGAAATCAAACTTTACAACCACGTACAATTGATGCATTATGGTTACAGAGAAATTTAAATAATATCAATCCGAATATTAAAGCTCAACAAGTTCTTACCATTCTCGATGAAGCATCGAATAATCATGAATTAGAAAATAAACTTATTCTTTTATTTGGTTGTGAACAAGTTCAATTTATTAAACTTCTACGAACACATCGACAAATGAGTAAGATAATAGACAGATTTTTATAATCATCATTAATATGTTTTATATTTTATAGTTCTTTATTGTACTGTACTTGCATCAGCACAAAATGAAATGGAAAGAGCGAAAATTGAAGAAAAAATGCGAAATAATAGTGAATTAGTTTGGATTTTAGAAGATTTATCAAGAATAGATGTAAATGATGATGAAGAAATCATGGAAATAGATAAAAATGAAATGAGTTTGAATAAACATCAAATTGTTGATTTAGAAGATCTAACATTTGAACAAGGAGGTCATTTTATGTCAAATAGAACTTGTGAATTACCAAATGGTTCATTTCGTGTACAAAAAAATGGCTATGAAGAAATACATATTCCTACAATTAAACCTTCCGAAACTAATTCACAACACGTAAGTTATAAAAAAAAAAATTTCTTATTCAAAATAATCTTTAAATCATTTCTAGACTCTTTATCAAATATCGAATTTACCTAAATATGTTCAACCAGCATTTGATGATTGTCATCAATTGAATCGTATTCAATCACAAATGGTTCAAATTACACTCGAAACTGATGAAAACATTCTATTATGCGCACCGACTGTAAGTAAAATGATTTAAATATGAAATATCCTTTGTTTTTTGTTTATTTAGGGTTCTGGTAAAACTAAAGTTGCATTACTTTGTATTTTACATGAAATAGGAAAACATATTTTACCTGATAGTTCGATTAATACGAATGAATTTAAGATAGTTTATATTGCACCAATGAAATCACTTGTTCAAGAAATTGTTCAAACTTTCACCAAAGTAATTAACAAATAAATATGAATAATTAAAATTTATCTTTTGTTTGTTTTTTTAGTGTTTAAATCCTTATGGAATTAAAGTATCAGAATTAACTGGTGATCATCAATTAACAAGCGAACAAATCAATCAAACGCAAATTATAGTTTGTACACCGGAAAAATGGGATATTATTACACGTAAAGGTGATGAACGTACATATATAAAATTAGTACGTTTAATAATTATTGATGAAATACATTTATTACATGATGATCGTGGTCCTGTACTTGAAGCAATTGTTGCTCGAACAAAACGTTGGATTGAAATAACACGAGATAATGTACGTTTAGTTGCATTGAGTGCGACCTTACCTAATTATGAGGATATAGCTGAATTTTTAAACGTTAGATCTAATGGATTGTTTTATTTTGATAATAGCTATCGATCTGTACCCCTTGAACAAGAATATATTGGTATAACAGAAAAGAAATTAATCAAACGTTTGAAAATTATGAATAATCTTCTTTATGAAAAAGTTATTGAACGGGCTGGAAAACATCAAGTAAGAATTTTCGTTTTTTTGTTCTGAAAATATATTCATTTTCTTCTTTTAAGGTACTTATTTTTGTACATTCAAGAAAAGATACAGTAAGAACAGCAAGAGCTATTCGTGATGAATGTATTGAAAAAGGTACTATTGGATGTTTTCTTCAAAAAGATTCAAGTTCAGATGGATTACTTCGTGCTGAATCAGAAGTAACAAAGGTTAGTATAAATGATTTTATTGCTAATACTGATAATTTTTTTTTATTTCGATAGAAAATATTTCTAGGACAATCATTTTCACTCTCATAAAACATTTGAAAAGGGTAATTACTATTTTACATTTCTTTACTATTGATTAAGACACAAAAGGAAATTATTGGATTTAGAAGAGAAAGAAGAACAAACTAGGCTATGACACTTATTATATTAGTAGGATTCTATCGAACGTTCATTATACATTCTAATAGAACTGTCACTAGGGTTTTCTATGAAATAATTTCATTTGAATAACTTGTGTTTTTTTTAATTTTAGAATTTAGAATTAAAAGATCTTCTGCCATATTCATTTGCTATTCATCATGCTGGTATGAGCCGTGTTGATCGAATATTAGTTGAAGAACTTTTTCGTGATCGACATATACAAGTACTTGTATCAACAGCTACACTTGCTTGGGGTGTTAATTTACCAGCACGTACAGTTATTATCAAAGGTACACAAGTTTATAATCCTGAAAAAGGTCGATGGACAGAATTAAGTGCACTTGATATTATGCAAGTAAGTTATTTTGATATAAGTAACGCTCTTTCTCGTAGAAATGCATTTTCTTCATGTTTATTGAAAAAACAAATGAAAACCGTGAAAAATTGACTTTTGATATTTTTTTGACCTTTAACCCCTCTTCAAACGGTCACCCAATAGTTCTCAGATTCGAACTCCCCGCATAGAAATATCTTTTTTGAAAAATTGGTTTTCGATGTTTTTTTGACCCTGCGGACACACAAACAGACAATTTATGTTTACTGGACTCTGCTCTACGAGAAAGAGAATAAAAAAATAAAACGAGTATATCTTTAATTTATAGATGTTTGGTCGAGCTGGTCGTCCTCAATATGATAAACTTGGTCAAGGTATTTTAATAACTAATCATAATGAATTACAATATTATCTATCATTAATGAATCAACAGGTAAAATAATCCTATTTTATATCTAAAAAAATTAATTTATATATTTTTAGCTTGCAATTGAAAGTCAATTGATATCAAAATTAATTGATAATCTCAATGCTGAAATTGTTCTTGGAACTATTCAAAATATTCATGAAGCTGCTGAATGGCTTCGTTATACTTATTTATATATTCGTATGAGAAAACAACCACAATTATATGGTATATCAAATGAATCACTACAGATTGATAATACTCTTCTTCAACGACGTCTAGATTTAATACATTCTGCAGCAGTACAATTAGATAAAAATCATCTTATTCATTATGATCGTAAAACAGGCAATTTTCAAATGACTGAACACGGTCGTATTGCAAGTTATTATTATTGTACTCACGAAACAATATCAATGTATAATAAATTACTTAAACCAACATTAAATGAAATTGAATTATTTCGCATATTTTCTTTATCATCAGAATTTCGTCATATAACTGTACGTGAAGAAGAAAAACTTGAATTAAAAAAATTAATTGAACGTGTACCAATACCGATTAAAGAAGATATAAGTGAATCAAGTGCAAAAATTAATGTACTTTTACAAGTTTATATATCGCAATTGAAAATTGATGGCTTAGCATTAATGGCAGATATGATTTATATAGTACAAAATGCTGGAAGATTAATTCGAGCTATATTTGAAATTGTTTTACAGAAAAAATGGGCAGGAAGTGTTGATAAAATATTATGTTTAGCAAAAATGATTGAAAAACGAATGTAAGTGAAGATTATTGTTTATTTTTCGATTAATTTTTTTGTTTTAGGTGGCAAAGTATGTGTCCATTAAGACAATTTAAGAAAATTCCACAACTAATTAATCAGAAAATTGAAAAGAAAAATATTTCATGGGATAGATATTTTGATTTAGATGCAAATGAGATTGGTAAGGATAATATTACCACTTTCGCTAAACATTTTTTTTTATATTGAATTTTATTCAGGTGAATTTCTTCGTGCACCAAAAATTGGCAAAATGGTTTATAAATATATACATCATATACCGAAATTAGATTTAAATGCATCTATTCTACCAATAACTCGATCATTACTTAAAATTGAATTGACGATAACACCTGATTTTCAATGGGATGAAACAATTCATGGAATGGCAGAGGTATGTTTATATTACAAAATAATAAAGATTAAACTATTTTTCTGTTTTTTAGCCATTTTGGATCTTTGTCGAAGATACGGATTCAGATATTTTACTTCATCATGAATATTTTCTTCTAAAAAAGTAAGTTAATAACAAAAGACTTTTTTTTTCATACGATAAACTCAGATTGATTAAAGTAGACTATAAGAATATGTGAAGTAATGCGGAAAAGAAAAGTCCGGAAAAGAAATAAATCATCTCGAAAGATTTTGTCGTGCGTGTGTGGGTGAGGATGCAGGTGTGGAAGAAGAGTAGTCCGTACCTGTATATTCCCATCTGCATTCACCATCACCCATCCACAGCTACAACAATGAGATTGATCGTAACGAGCTTCTCGAAGGATTCTCACTTCTGTTCGATTCAAAGAAATAAGCGTATCGGATTGTCTCTTATATTTCTACACCTTTTACTTATTGTGTCTTCTATCATTAATAAACTTTGGGTAAAATTTTTCCGGAATTTTCTTTTCCGGATTTTATTTTTCCGGATTTTCCTTTTCCGGATTAATTGACATCACCGACTATAAATCGCATCGCTTCTATATTTATCCTTTAAGAAATAAATCTACTAGAATAACTTTCAGCTCAAAATATTCTCTTACCGTCTCTTCGTCAATAGGACATTATCATTGACGTAAGTACAGTGGATTCTCCCCAACTGTAATAACATAAGATTAGTAGTTTATTTTTCTTAAAAAAATATTTTCTTATTTTTTAGAAAATATTGTGAAGATAAACATTATGTAAAATTATTTATCCCAATTTATGAAACATTACCACCACAATATTTTATTCGAGTTGTATCTGATAAATGGTTATCATCAGAAAGTCAAATAGCTATTTCATTTCGTCATTTAATCTTACCTGAAAAACAAACATTACCAACTGAATTACGCGATTTAGAATTAATACCTGTTAAAGACTTATGTAATTCAGAATATGAAAAATTATATAATTTTCAAATGTTTAATAATATTCAAACACAAGGTAAAAATAGATTTCAAGAAATATTTTTTTTCTATTTGTCTTTTATTTTAGTCTTTCATACATTGTATAACACAGATGAAAATGTTTTCTTGGGTGTATCGAATGGTTCTGGTAAAACTACATGTGCTGAATTTGCTATAGTAAGATTATTTTCTAATGAAAACCTTGAATCGAAATGTGTTTATATAACACCCAAAGAGGAACTAGCTGAAATTATACGAGATGATTGGACTAAACGTTTTGGAATAATTAATCGAAAAGTTGTCATGCTTACTGGTGACACAACTCTTGATCTTAAATTAATTGCAAACGTAAGTTTATTAAATATAATAATGAGAATTATTAATTGTATTTCGTTACTTTAGGGACATATTATTGTTTCAACACCAGAACATTGGGATAATTTATCACGTCGATGGAAACAACGTAAACATATTCAAAATATACAACTATTTATTGTCGATAATCTACACATTATCGGTTCAGATGAAGGAGTAAGTTATATTATTTTGTATAGAAAAGGATTGACTAAGTCATGGTAGTCTCTAGAGAAACTAATGATCAATTTAATGATTAAAGTAGTGCGTTCTTTATCAAAAAATGTTATATAAAACAATGAAAATGTATTAATAGTATTATCTATTTCTCGCCTTATTAGAAATTTAGAAAACATGTCATAAATTCTGTATATAGAAAAATCTTTGAGTTAAGGAAGATTGTAACTCTGACGTGTTTTCATGTTTTAATATCACATGAATAAATTACTATTTTGAATTTTTTTCTCTAGGCTGTCCTTGAAATAATCTGTTCTCGTATGCGTTATATAAGTTCTCAACTAGAACGAAAAATTCGTATAATTGCAATGTCAACATCAATACTCAATAGTAAAGATATTGCACAGTGGCTTGGTTGTTCCACAAATGCCACCTTTAATTTTCGTGCAAATGTTCGATCTACTCCACTTGATCTACATATTCAAGTAAGTAGACACGACAGAAAAAATTATTTTAATTTTTCTTTTTTTTTGAATTAGACTTTCAATATCACACATAATACGTCACGATTAATTGCAATGGCAAAGCCAGTTTATCAAGCCATTAATCGTCATTCATCAATCCATCCAGTCATCATTTTCGTACCATCAAAAGCTTTATCACAATCAACAGCAACCGATATCATAACATTTACTATCGGTGAACAAAACCAAGGTCGATTCTTACATATGTCAACAGTCGACATTCAATTATTCATCGAACAGATCGACAACCAAATCTTGAAACAAACTATTCTACATGGAATTGCATTCATACATGAAGGTTTAAATAACAAAGACCGTTCTATAATCGAGCAATTATTTACATTAAATGCTATACAAATCTGTATTGTATCACATAGCATGCTTTATACATTGAATATTTATTCTTATTTCGTTATTATTATGGATACACAACATTATCATGAAGCGAAACATATCTATGATGATTATTCAATAAATGATATTTTACAAATGATAAGTCGAACAAATAATTCTTCAAAAGTTTTATTAATGTGTTTATTATCGAAAAAGCATTTTTATAAACAATTTCTCTATGAATCAATACCAATTGAATCGCACCTTGATCTTTATCTCCATGATCATTTTAATGCTGAAATTATTACAAAAACGATTGAAAATAAACAAGATGCTATAGATTATTTAACATGGACTTTATTCTATCGACGATTAACATTAAATCCGAATTATTATAATTTACAAAATATTTCACATCAACATTTATCTGATCATTTATCGGAATTAGTCGAAAATACATTAAATAATCTTGAACAATCAAAGGTAAAT
>CAJNOI010000010.1:1224759-1257495 GCA_905250115.1 Adineta steineri | reverse complement strand
GAAAAGCCTATGGGACGTTATTATCAATTAGAGTAACGACACTAACAAAAAACGCGAAATATGATCGATTCGTGGTCTCTAAGTAGATCCCGATATTACTAATCTAAGTTAATACTGTATCCTTAAGTCTCTGCAATTTAAAATTGATTCACTTTTCCAATCTATCTATGATATTTCTTCATAAATAATTAATGGGTACAAATGCTAGTAGTTTTTCATTAGTAGAATACAGATCTACTTATAGGCAAAGTACGAGCTGACAGTTTAATTATTTTCCTTGTCAGTTGCTTCTATGTAAACAATTAGATACTGGAACCTTAAATGCAAGAAAGATGGAATGTCTCTCGTTGAGTAAGCTAAAGTCTACTAATATTCTAAGCTTGTAAGTTCAAAAATCAGAACTCGCTTTCAATTGTTTATTATATTTACATATACTCTCTCCTCATATTTGCTAAAACTATTCATCAACAAAAATTTTATTTAATATAAAAAATAAAAGATCACACTTTTTTTATAGATTTACTCATAAACAAAGCTTTTAATACTTTCAAACAGTAATTAGAAATGCTTGATAGAATATTATACGTTGAAAGGCTATGATTCTATAAAATGCATCAACTAACGACAAAAAATATTATTGGATTACTTCATGTCAGCATTTTACCTACGAACAATCTCTTTGATAAAAAACAATATAGATATATCATTTATACATTTTCTATTAATAAACATTCTATATTATACAAATTAATAAAATATTTGATATTGATTTTATTTATTTTTCTAATTTTTTGCATAAAAATTGGTAGATACAATCTCAGATATATAAATATATTATGTTTATTTAGATTTGCAAATGCAATCTTTTTAAATTCTTTCAAAAATATAATAATTCACGCAATTTCTTAATTCTCTACATTAATGATTGTAAAATTTTTATTTCATTTTATTTGTTCCATTGGTCGATTTTTTCGTAAAATTTTTCAAACGATTTTTGGAAGACGTCATGAAGAACTTGGAGTATCTCTATCAAAAACTGAACCAGTCACACTTGAACATATTCGAATAATAAGTGATATGGAAAATGATTCTAGTCGTCCTTATCAATCATTTACTTCAGTTCCAAAAGTAAAATTCAATAGATTATATCATATTCAATGAATTATTCTTTCTTTTTTCTCTTAAATTAGATACCAGCAGCAGAATGGAATTCTTGGGGTAGAGAAGATATATTTCGGCAAAAAAATGATTCACAAATAAATGAAAAAAATGATGAACAAATTGATTATTTTACTGATATTGCAGCAACCGTGAAAAAAACACCTAAAGTAATAGATTATTCTATTCAATTATGTATAAAATATTCATAATTTAGATTATATTAAAAAAACGTCTAAATGAAAATGATAATCATTTAAATACAAATAATCAACATCCTAGTCGATTACAAATGACAAATGATGATTTACTTGATTTTGTAAGTTAAAATAATTTTGTTTTTTGAATAATTTTTTTCTCTTTTTTAGCAACCTGGTCTTAATGAATGGCAAGAAGATGGTATTCAATCATCAACAGTAGGCAATAGTACTTGGGATGATAATGATGATTTTAATGAACTTTCACAAGAAGCAAATGAAGCTCTACGAGGTATTAGAAAATGAATAGTAAAAAATATGCTTTTTATTTTTGTTTTATATAGAAACTCGTCGTATTGAACGTGAAAGAAAATTACGTGAACATCAACAAAGAAAACTTGAAAAAGAAGCATCAAGAACGTTGCCACATAAACGTGACAATTTATCCTAATTTTTTTCTTTTTTTTTTTATCTGTTATATTTACTGTTCTATATTGATTATTGAATATAAGAATCTCATAAACCAAATATTGATCTTCTATAGACATGCAATTGGAATAGAAAAGAATTTCACATAATTCATAAATGATGATATATATATTCATTCTGTTTCTTAGAATACCAACTTAATTATTCTATGAGTTTATCTATTCGATATTTTCTTACATACATGCATGTCTACATGTTATGGCATGCAACGGAATAATAAAGAGCTCATAGTTGTTGAGTTTGATCGGCGATCATTGTAGAAGCATCCAAGAATGGTTTCATGTTCTTCTTCCCTTTTCTTTTTCTCTCTCTCTCTCTCTCTTCCCTATACTCAAACAATGCAATGTGCAAGCGTTGTATTCAAGTAGCTCTTTAACTGAATCGTCGATCTATTATTGCGATCCCACCACACATCACCACTCAATAATCTCACACTACTAACCAATAAATCGATAGAGTATACAGGAATGTTTTTGAATGCTTTTCTCACACCAAAGAAAAATATAGATTATGTTTCTCATTTTCTTCCGCCTTTATTTCTTTTTCCTTGAGAAAGATAAGATAACATACACATGTTTTATATAAAAGCATAATTGTGTATGAGGAAATATATATATATATAAATAAAGTCTCAGCTATTATTCCCGCATGTGCTATATCTTATGTGTGTGTATATAAACAATGTCAAGCTCTACAAAACATCGATACAAGGCTTTTTTTTTCTTCATGATTTGACACATATATAAATAAAGATAATCTTTTGTAAAGAGTAAATCAGTTCTATCTAATAGCATAACATCGTTAGCTATTGTTTAAGTAGGTACTAATCGAAGTCCTCGAATAGAAATAGACATTTTCTTCTTCTTCTTCTTCTTATATACTCAATAAAAGTCGTTTACATAATCTTAAAATGATAGAGTTCAGAGAGAGAGAAAATGAGAATCATTATCATATTGATAAACTCCTACCGTTTATAACGACAGGGAAGAAAGATTTGTCGTTATTACCGGAAAAAATACTTTGAGAAAACTAATGATGTATGCGTATGTGTGTTCGATCGACTCAAGTATGTAGATGCTTGATAAAAAGAAATAACGTGATGCTTTACATAGCAACATGTTGGAGTAATTAAGCTGGGAGAATAGTAGATAACTAGTTTATTTCTCATTTCCCTTTTTTCTTTTTCTCTCTCTCTCTCTCCCTCGCTCCTTCTTTTACCGCGACTTACACCGGATTTTTGCATGACAAACGGTTGAAGAGACTTTTAATGAAAGACGTAAGTAACTAGATTAAAATGTTACCAATGCTCTTATTCTCGTACTATAATTAACATATATTAAATATAAAACTGTCTGATCAAATTTATGAGATTTTTAAAAATACATATTATAGAAACTAAACAAGATCAATGCGCATCTTATATATATATATATATTAATTTGCTTTCGTGTTCATCTATGATGACAACTAATGTTAACTTAGTATCTCGATTTTAATTTGCATTTTGGCTTCGACGACGGTTAACAAAAATTCTGTTAACAAACGACTCTCTAGTAATCAATTCTTATCATTCTTTCTTTCTTTTTTTCTTCGTCTGTTGTTTGTCGATGCGACCAATTATACTATTCTAGGTTTGTAGTAACACTAAGATCTTGATCATGAACAAAGCGAGGAAAAAAAATTTTTTCTTATTTTTATCTGAATCATCTAATAATAAGAAGAAGAGAGAGAGAGAGAGAAAGAAAAATCGGTCGTTCTTTTTCCTTTATCTTTTTCAAACACATAGACACATTCAACGAACAGTGGACACATTTTTTTTTTTTCTTCTTTTTTTGCTCGATTAGTAATAATGATGACATGATGCACACTTGAGAGGAAAAAGCGTGGTGGAAATATACAAAATAATAAAAATGATCCATGAATCTAAGACACTACTTTCGGATCGACGTCAAAGAACGGAAGCCAGTTTTGTAAGAAATCACGATTGATAAGATAATGAAATAAAATCTGTTTTTATTATTGTAGGGTCCGAGGAGGAGAGTCGATTCAGTTGAACAATCACCAGCTATGATATCTAAACAACAAGAACGTGCTACAACTGGTTTTGGTTCTGAATGTAAGTTTTGCATTCGTTTCAATTTCTATTGATTACAATAGAGAACGAATATATATATATATATGTAATCTAATAAATATGCTAACTAATTGTATTTTAAATTGATTTTAACATATAATTTGATTATTATTCGTTGTTTTTTCTATTAGATGATATACGTAATACACAAGAAGGCCTTGGTACATGTGGATGGATATTAGTTGCATTTTCTTATGTCATATGTGTTTTAACTTTTCCATTTTCACTTTGTGTCACAGTCAAAGTAAGCAGAGAATATAGTAGAAAAAAAACGAAATATTAATTATGAACAAAAAATAGGTTGTACAAGAATATGAAAGAGCAGTTATTATGCGTCTTGGTCGAATACTTTCAGGTAAGAATGAGAAAAGCAAATCAATTTAATATAATGATATTAAAATAGGTGGTGCCAAAGGTCCTGGTTTATTTTTTGTTTTACCTTGTGTTGACTCAATTATTAAAGTTGATTTACGTACGAGTAAGTGACAAAGATATTTAAATTGCTTATGGTTGTCATAAAATCTATAATTATATTTTCGAATCTCACGAGACTTGATAATCGAATGTTTCCTGTTTCTTTTTCTGTTATAGTTACCTTCGATGTCCCTCCACAAGAAATTCTCACAAGAGATTCTGTCGTATGTTATTAACAAAAATCATTTCATACATAGAATTTATTTTCTCTAGACTGTATCAGTTGATGCTGTTGTTTATTTTCGAATATTTAATCCAATAATAAGTGTAACTAATGTAGAAAATGCACGTTATTCAACACAATTGCTTGCTGCAACAACACTTCGTAATATTTTGTAAGTATTTTTCTACATTAAAAAAAAGACATTAAATTTAATGATGAATTATTTTAGAGGTACAAAAAGTTTACAAGAAATTTTATGTGATCGAGAACAGATTTCACATTCAATGCAAGCTCATCTAGATGAAGGAACAGATCCATGGGGTGTAAAAGTTGAACGTGTAGAAATGTTTGTTTTCTCAAAAGAATTAAATTTTCGATTTTTATTGATTATTTTTTTAGCAAAGATGTTCGTCTACCTGTTAATATGCAACGTAGTATGGCTGCAGAAGCTGAAGGTTAGGAATTTAGTATTGAGTTATTCATAAGATTAAATTGTATTGAAATTTTTTTAAGCTGCACGAGAAGCTCGAGCGAAAGTAATTGCAGCTGAAGGTGAACAAAAAGCTTCGTGGGCTTTAAAAGTAACTATTTATTAATCAAATAAATTATAAAAAAAACAAACTATTTCAATTTTTAGGAAGCTGCAGATGTTATCAATGAAAGTCCAATAGCACTACAATTGAGATATTTTCAAACGTTAACACATATATCAGCAGAAAAAAATTCAACAATTGTTTTTCCGATTCCCGGTAAATTTCTTCGATATTTTTCAAATTATTTATATTATTCTTTGCTCTTTTAGTTGAACTATTAAGATTAATGAAAAGTCGAACTAATAATAATAATGTACATGTAACGAATGATTTATAATGACTGAATCTGTGATTGTTCATTTTATATTTGCATAAAAACAATAAATAAATGAAAAATATTAGTTTTTCTTTATTCAGTTTTGTCTTTTTCAGTATAATATCGATCGTAAAGATATGAAACCAAACCAAATCGCGCCCATTTTGTTACAATTGTCGTCGCAGTTTGTAATGCTGGATTCGAAAGAAGAGATGGAGCAGGTTGTTGTTGTTGTTCTTCTTCTGGATCATCTTTGATTAATGTTAATACACGTGTATCACGTTCTTGATTAATATGTTTCATAATATCATCGATTAATTGTGGAAAATCATACTTTGTCTTATCTTTTGTATTAATAAGATAAAGAGTGAGATTTGTCATTGAGAAACTTGTTTCAAGATTTCGAAAACAATTATTACGAATAAGATCGAGAACATTAATTACATTGAAATTACCTGGATAATCACGACGATGATTTCGTAATTCTTCATCAATACCAGTACGAACGAAAAAAAGTGTTTTATTAAAACGATCTCGAACAATATCACTTAACCATAAATCAATTTCAGTAAAACGTCCACGAGATAATATAAGAAACATATCATAACGATTTATATCAATTAATTTACAATAATCATTCTTAGTTATTGATGGAGTTGCAACACCAGGTACATCCCAAATGAAAACATTATCCATTAATTTATAAGATGTTGGTATTAAAGTTGTTTCAATGACCCCAACAGGCGCGGAATCTGTCTGTTCAGACGATACATCAAGAATTGAATTACATAATGAACTTTTACCTACACCTGACCGACCAAGTATAGCAATATGATAAGGTGCATTCGGTGGGCGATATTTAACACTCATCGTAAACGATCTAGAATGAATAAGAAAATAATAATTAAATTATTGCTCGAAAAGAAAACTTAAGCACCAAGGAAAAATAGAGTCGATATATATTTATAAAATAGGAAAAAAAAGACAAGATTAAATTAATGCTTGTCTTTGCTGTTGTTGTTCTTGAATCATTTGATCTGATGCATTCATAATAACATCGATAATTTTTAATGATGCTTGTTGCATACGTATTAAAATTTTATATAGAACAACATAACAAACTCCAAATGATAGTGTCGATACAATTGCTGTTCCAACATATGGTACATATCGAGCAAATTGTCCCGTAGTTGTACCAATCGCTTGTTTTTTTGCAAAATCAAAAACAAATGATCGTAAAGAATTTAAATATTGTATTGGAAATACTTCATTTAGTTCTTTTTCGATTTTATCCATTGGTATTCGATAAACTTGAGATAGTTTTAAAAGTGCAGCTTGATCTAATCCAAGTTGTTTCTTATAGAATTCAACTTCATTCATAACTAATGTTGCATCAAAACCAAGTGAAAGAAATGGAACAGGTATAACAGCAACAGCTGCTGATGCTGATGCAATAAGCCATATACGACGATAGAGTGTAGCAACTTTAGCTACTAAAACTTCTTTACACATAACTGACATTGATAAAATCATTGATTCACGTTTTAATGATGGATAATTACGTAATAATGTTTCATTTAATTTTCCGAAATCAAAACGTAAACGATTTTTTAAATGACCTGATATAAGAAATACTTCAGCATTTGGATCAACAGATCGAATATATTCAAGAGAATTATTTCGAATACGTTCTAAAATATTTTCTTCGTTGTATGTACTTGGATGATCTTCATATTCATTAAATAAATCGGAGTCAATATTTGTGCGAATAAATACAAATCGTTTGTTATTTTGTTTTACTTCAGATGCAAGCCATAAATCATTTTCTAAAGTTTAATAAAAGAAATTTTTTCATGTTTAGAATAATAGAAATCTTCGTACCGGTAAAACGAGTTCGACAAAGAATTAAAAAGAAATCATATCGTTGGAATTGAATCTTTTCTAAATAACAAGAACGAGGATAATTGGGTGTTCCAACACCTGGTAAATCCCATATTTTTAAATTTGAAAATTCTGGATGTTCATATGGTTTTGGTTCATTCGTTGTTTCGACAACTCCAACCGCTGCAGCACCATCATCTTCAGCATCTAAACCACGAAAACAATTAATAAATGTTGATTTACCAACACCACTGAAATAAAAAACAAAGTTGTAGAAATTAAATTTCGATTATTTTCAAACCTTGATCCAACAACGGCAATATCTAATGGATGTTGTCTCCATGCATCCAATCGTTGAGATAAATATGTATCTAAACCATTAACTCCATTTTTCTAAAGATATTAAATGTAAAATAAACATAAAAATAGAAATGAAACTAACATGAATAAATTGTTCAGTTGCTCTTATTTCTTCATCAGTTATGAATTGAAAATTTCCACCTGTTGTAATCGTTTCAACAAATGGTTCACGATAAAAAAATTGTTCAAAATCCGAAAAATTCATTTTATAATCTTAAATATAAAAAAAAGAAAAGTTAGAGAAAACTTTGATTATTTAAATTACAATAATATCAACAACAGCAAAAAAAGAAAAACTGTTATAAATAAATATTTTTAAATAGGTTCATCATCATCTTCATCATCACTAACACTTCGTTCAGCAACAATATCAATTAATGTAAGTGCTGCTTTTTCCATAACATTTAATAAATTTCTTAAAACAGATAAGATTATTGTAAATGATACAGTTGCACAAATAGCTGAACCAACATATGGAACATATCGAAGAACTTCTTCCGTTGCTGTTCCAACTGCTTGTCGTTTTACTAGGGAGACAACAAAATCGGGTACAGCTGTAAAAAAATGTGCTGGTAAAATTTTTTGTAATTCATCTTGAATAACATATACTGGTATATGATGAATTTCAGCAATACGTGCTAATGATTCATCATCTAAACCTAATTGTTTCTTGTAAAATATAACAAAACCAACCGTTAATGAAAAATCAAACATAATACTTAAACCAGGTATTGGTGGACTTGCAACAGCAGCACTAACAGCTGCTGCTACCCATGTTTGACCACGAAGTATATCAACTTTTGCTCTAATAACTTCTTTACAATTCGATGACATAGCTAATATCATGGCTTGACGTTTTAAACCTGGATAATCTCGTAAAAGTGATGAACACATAAGAGGAAAATCAAATCTATACAAAATAAACTTATTGATCTATATTAATTCAAAAAAACAATCTACTAACCGAGATGTATAATTAAGTCGTCCACTAATTAAAAAAGCATTTGCAGTTTCATCAACTGTTCGTATATGTGCAAGACAATTTTCACGAATTCTATCAAGTACTAATGTTTCATTATAAGTTTTTGGATGATCAATTTTTTCATTATATAAATCTTGATCAATATTTGTACGTATAAAGAAAAAATGTTTACCAATTTTCTGTATTTCTGTTGCAAGCCAAAGATCATTTTCAGTAAAACGTGTACGAGAAATAATTAAAACTAGAAAAAGAAACTACTTGAGATGAAATAATTAAATCAGAAGAGAAATCTATACAAAAATCATATCGAGAAAGATTAACTTGATTTAAATAAGTTGATTTTTTAAATTCCAATGTTCCAACACCTGAAATCATACATGATGAAGTAGAACGGAAAATAAGATTAAAAATAACAAACCTGGTAAATCATAAAAAACAAGATTAGGATAACTTGGATGTGAATAGGATAGTATAGTTCGTGTTGTTTCAACTACACCAACTTTAGCTGCACCTTCATCCTCTAGAATATGAGTATTAATTAGAAACTACAGAGAAAGTTTCTAAAGTTAATAGAAGAAAATTAAAATCATGTTGTTATTGTCAAGTTTTGACAAGAATTCTACATATACGTACAGTTGCAAAATTTCTAGAGATTGACATATTCTATATACTTCATTAATATGTCATATATTCAATATTTACCTGCTCGAAGATTACGTAATGTATTGATTAAAGTTGATTTTCCTGCTCCTGAATCACCGGTGATTGCAATATTTAATGGACTAAATAATAAAAATCTTCTAATAGAAAAAAAATCATGAGTAAACAAACCATTTTCTCCATGCATCTAATCGTTCTGCAAGAAAACCTTCAATACCACGTATTCCATTTTCACTAAGATATTTTTGTGCTGCTAATTTATCATCTTCTGATAAATCTATTAAATCATAGTCAAGTGACTTTACATCGTAACTAGTTGCCATCTTATAATAACGATTCAATCAGTCAATCATCTAGAACAAGAATGATTCATCGATGATACATTTTATTTATTCTTTTGCTTTCTACATGAATGAAATGAAAGACAAAAATAAGAAACATTATTTACAAAATAATATGACAAAAAATATATATATATATGTATATTTAAAATCCGTTATTATCTGACATAGTTGTTTGATTTTGTTGAAGATCTGTACTATGATGATCAATATGTTCAGTCATGGTAACATCATTTTCATCTTGACTTTGACTAGGATTTGTTTGTTCTTGGGAAGACCTTAATTGAAGTAAAAAATAGAAACTAATTAATTAATTTTTTTTTATAGAAACTAAAATTTACATGAGATGTGATTTTTTTCGTTCTTCTAATTTTTTAGCAAAAAGTGCTGGACGAAGTGATGCTGTTTGAGAACAATTATTAACTTTATAAATTCCAATAAGATAATCAGCAAGTGTAAACATATTTTCACGTAATGATATAACAATAAATTGTGCCTAAAAATAATTCATAATAAAAAAAATTTTGTTTATTAAAATTAAAATGATAATTTACATTTTTTGTACGTTCTTTTATAAATCGACCAACAATTGAAACATTTTTAAAATCAAGCGCAGCATCAATTTCATCCATAACATATATAGGTGTTGGACGAAATGTATGTAAAGCAAAGACAAATGCTAATGAACTTAACGTTTTTTCACCACCAGATAAATTACAAATACGTTTCCAAGATTTTTTAGGTGGTCGAATACTATGAAAAAAGAATATAAATACAATGAGAAAAAAAGTAAGAAATTAATTTACCTTAATTCAACACCATCAACAAATGGATCATTACTTGAACAAAATTCTAATTCAGCATCACCACCATCTGTAATTGTTCGATAGATATGTTTAAGTGTACGTGAGATTTGATCGAAACCAGCTCGAAATTCCGTTTGACGTTGTTCATTAAAACAATCACGTTTTGCACGAATATGATCACGACGTGTTTCAAGTTCAACAAGATCTTTTTGTCTCATATTTAAATTACGATTCTTTAAATAAAAATATTTTAATAAAACAAAAAAAAACAAATTATCTTACAGCACGACGATGTTCACCAATAGCAGTTAGATTGCAATGTGTTTGTTTAAGTTCATTTTCACGTTCTAATGTTGCTGCAACTAAATCTTTCATTGTATAAACATCAAGATCGGACCGATCATATTTTTGTATTGGTACTTCTTTAAGAAAATTGTTCGATGCATTATCATCAAATGTATCATCTTCATCATCAATAACATGACTTAAACGTAATCCATTTATCTCGACATCAATAACGCTAATTTCATGTCGACATTGACCTAATTCTTTTTGTGCTGCTTCATATTCATGTTTTAAATGAATGATTTCTTTTTCAATATCAGCTAATTCAGCTTCTGTTGTTCGTATTGTTTCACGTAATTCCGCCATGTTTATTTTATTTGTTTCTAATTCTTCCTCGATATTGTTTTTCTTTTCATCAGCATTCTTTGCTAATTCTTCAAGTTTTTCTAATCTTGTATTGAAATCTGCACGTTTTTTTAATATTTGATCCATAGCTGTTTGATTAGCTTTTATTTTATCTTGACTCTTTTTTAAATTACTAAATAAAATCAAAATAAAATAAAGTAGGACTCATAATTATTTTTTTTACCGTCGAGCATTTGTTATTTCAACATTTGCTGTATCGATTATATTTTGATATTGTTTTACTTGATTTATTGCATTATCAAGATCAGCTTGTGGTTTAGCTAGTGCAAGTTTATTATGATCATTAATACGTTTAGTTACACTAAAATGAATAAATAAAAATATTTTCTAAACGGAAAATAAAACTTACATATCGATTTCACTTTTTAATCCTTCAAGTTCATTATTCGCCGTATCATATTCTTCTTTTGTTTGTTGTAATTCTTCATCATATTTTTCTCGATCTTTTGTTGAAACTGTTTTCGATTCAACAAGTTTCTGTTGTTTCTCAACGGATAATTTTAATGTTTCAACATGATTTGGTAAATTCTATAATAACAATAAAGAAACATTAATAATTCTTTTCTTTCGAAAAATTTACTTTAAGATCATTTTTAATTTGAGTATGAATACGTTTTTCATCGGCTAATTTTTGTCTTAATTGTTTTTCTTCTGTTGTTAATTGAAAACGTTCTTGTTCAAGTTCAGTTAATTTTTCACCATCTTCTTTAACACTTTTTTCTAACTGATTTTTTCTTGCTGGATCAATTGTTATACTTTGTCGTGATGTTCGATTTCCAGCTGTTTTTAATGTCATTTTTCCATGTGCTTGATATGAACCACCACCCGACATTGTACCTGATTGTTCAATAATTTCACCTTTAAGTGTAACAACACGATAACGTGTTTGACCACCAAATGCAACTTTTTGTGCATCATCAATATTATCAACAACAAGTGTATCACGCAGAGCATAATAGAATGTATTTCTATAAACTGAATCATTTATATCGATTAAATCAAATAAACGATGTGTATTTGGTGCTAATTGTGGTACATCAAAACGACGACTGGCTTGTTGAGCATGTCGAAGCATTTTATCCATACAAATAAAACTACCAGTACCTTGTTTATGTTCTTTAAGAAGATTTTTTGCAGCTTCACCACTTTTAACATCATCAACAACATAATAATCAAGATAACCACCAGCTGCTGTTGAAATAGCAACATCATATTTACTATCAATACTAGCTGAAATAAACACAAACAATCACATTTAGTATTCAAAAATTAGAAAGAAGAAGAAGAAGAATTTTGAAATGAAGTTACTCATCATTTTTATTTTCTTTTATAAATAAATAGTTTTATCTATTAAAGATAAGCAAATATTTGAAAAACACTTCATATCATTGTCTATCAGAATAAGATCCAATCATAGACAAAAAATATTTTTTAAATAGTCTAGAAATTAATTAATGGACGTACCCAGGCATGTAGCGAACTCAAACAATTTAAGCATCGAAATGATTCTCCTGTTATATGTGGAGACATTTTAATAGGAATTATGAAGCATCAATCGAACTACGAATAGGGGTAGGACAGTTCACAGTTCCAAGTTCAGATGAACTGGACAAAAGAACTGCCATTACAGTTCCTTTCAAAAGAACTATTGAACAGTTTCCAAGAAGGGAACTAATATGGGACTGTCCTACCCCTAACTACGAACCATCCGGGTTCGGTTAATATTTCACAATTTCCTTTATTATGCCTCCACACATATCAGGAGAATCATTTCGGTACTTAAATTGTTCGTGTTCGGGTTCACTACATGCCTAGACGTACCAGATAATAAATAAGACAAAACGCAGCTATCTAATTTGATACATCTCGTATATTCGGTTCAAAGTCAAGAAAAAGTTGACTTTCGCATCTCTCTCACACTATGCTGTATCTGATAGAAATACATGTATATCAGCTGACTATGTCTTTTGTCTTACCGAGAGCGCCTAATCTTTGATGAAATCCTTGTAATTTTCCTTGTTGTTTTTGTCCAAGAAGAAAATTTAATGTTCTATCACGACTTTGTGTTGTTTGCTGTTGTGAATTCATATTATTAAGTTCAAGTTGATTTTGTCTAAAACGTTTATCAACAACGACATACTCTTCTTCGATATTTTTTAATAATTGTTCTTTTTCTTGATGTAATTTTTCTGTTTGAATTAATTGTTGATCAATATCATGAAATTTCTCTTGTTTTGTATTAAGTTCTTTTTGTTTATTTTCATAATCATTTTTCATTTCATTTAATGTATTTTTATGTCGTTCTTCTTCACTTAATAATAATTGTAAACGATTTTGTGCCAGATCATAATCTTTTTTTTTATTTGCATATTTATCTTGTTTAAAACGATTACAATTATTTGTTTTTTCCGTTAATTCTTTTCTCCATTCTTCCGTTTGTGGTAATAAATCTTGTTTTAATTTATTTAATTCAATTTGAAATTTTTCTTCATCATTTTCAGCTTGTTTTAATTTTTCTTCTGCTTGTATAATTTCATTTGATTTTTCATTCGGAATATTTTCCCATGTTTCAATTTTAGTTAATTCTTGTTCATTTTGTTTTTCATATTTTTTTTCTTGATCAAAACTTGTTTTTATCTCATGTCGTATTGTTCCATCTTCAGTTTCATAATCAACTAAAGATTTTTTAAGTTTTACTAATTCATTGTTATTTTTATCATAAGATTTTTGTAAATGATTTAATTCATCTTGACTTTGTTTACATAATTGTTTTTTTCCTACACATTGTTCATTGGATTCTTTCATTTTCTCTTCTCGATCAGTATATTTAACAGTTAATGCAACTTCTTGATCACCTAATTCAAATCGTTTTAATTGTAACATTTTCGATTTAGCTAATTTATAATCATTATCACATTTAATAAAATCCAATGCATGTTGATAGGGACCATCTAATTGTTGAACTTCATTTTGTGCAGCTTTAACACGATTTTTCTATAAAAATTTTAAGTTTATTTTTTTTATAGAATAAAATATTTTCTACCTTTTCAGCCCACATTGCACTTAATTCTTCAACTTTAAGATTTAATAATTCTAATGGCTTTTTAAAACGTTCTGTACCAATAATATCTTCAAGATATTCAAGAAAACCTTGTTCATGTTCATTAGCAGCAATTGGTTTCATCATAGCAATTGATTCTACATCACCCTGGAATACGAAAAAGAATGTAACAATTCAGTTTTTTTCTGTCTGAAAATATACTTGAAGAATTAAATAACGACTATGATCAAGATCAACACCATATTCACGTAATAATTTTGTGACATCTTTTAATGAAACTTGTTTTTCATTGATTTTATAATGACTTGAATTATCCGGAAATGCAATACGTGTTATAGAAAAACGTATTTTTTCTTTTTCACCTTCAATTGCTATAGCTTCAAAATGTACCGTTACGGAACAACTTTTAACATTAGGACATTCAGCACTATTATGTAAGAGTGTACTTAATTTTGCACCACGCATTTTTGATGCTCGATGACCAATGACAAAGAGAAGTGAATCAATAACATTACTTTTACCACTACCATTAGGTCCAATAATACATGTAAAATGCTAGAATATAAAAAATAGATAATTATAAGAGGAAGTTTTTTTTTTATTTTTATACTTCATCGAATTGATCGAGTTGAATACGACCAGCAAATGATTTAAAATTATTAATTTCAATTTTCGTAATTACAAGACGATATTTAGGTGTTAAAAGAGCTTGAATATGTTCAGGTAATGGTGGTAATTCTAATGTTTCAACATCGATTTCTAAAATAAATAAATGAATTGATTTTAAAAAATGACGCTCTTCTTTTATTCATACCTTCTTCAGCAGCTTCACCTTCATCTCCTTGATGAGTCATGAGTACAAAAATATATCTGAAATAATCAGACTTTAATGAATAAAGCTTCGATGACAAATAGAAGACATGAACAAAAACGAAACGAACATTTCAAGATAACCAATAACACAAGAACTCTCAGTTCATTATGACCAATAGAAGTCGTATTCAACAAAATATAGAGGGCGCTAACTAATTATAAAACGATTCTGTCAATCTATGAATTAAATAGATTAGAAGTCAGTGTATATAATTTTGATAGTATATACACGTAACATCGAAGGTGTAGGATATGGAGGAGGTCGAGGTTCATCACGATTACTGCTTAAAGTTTCCCAGCGTAGTATATAACGAGTATCAGTAATATTATTATGACCAGAATCTTCGAGTATATGTACTCCTAATCCTGGAAAAGTACCTTCTACTTTCAAGAGTGATGGTGGTATGGTTTCTCGTTGAAGTTGACCAGTAGCATTCAAATTTTCTGGATTGATTGACCATGTACCATTACCAAATTTAATATGACTGAAAGTTTGCGTTAGATTTCCATCATTTTCTTTCGTTACTCGTCCAAGTGATATAGCAAAAGTTAACGTACCTCCACCACTAAAATCCCAATGCCACGGCCAATTCGTAATCTGATATTTTTGCCATATTCCATTTTCTAATCGTGCTGTCCATGGTTGTGTATAATTATTTGCATCATTTTTATGGTAACTTATTGTTACACGTCCCTGATGATCGAAACCAATTTTAGTATTACCATTGATCATTCCACCTTTTTGTGGTACTGGATCGATGATTTCACATGTTTCTAATGTAATTGGTAATATAAGAGATTTACCAATACTAGTTTCCCATGATATCAAATCTTTACTACGTGCATAACTAAGATCATGATTAGAAGAAGCATCTGGTGATTCACGCCATACCCAAACTAAATGAAAATAACCATCGGGACCTTTAATTGGACCATCAAAATATGCATTACGTTTGCCTTCACCATTAGTTAATGGTTTATCAAGTAAACGTTTCCATATTTTAGTTTTCAAATTGTACAAGTTATAAATTTGATTACCATTACCACTCATACCAGTACGATAAGTAAAAATAAATTCATTTCCTGGTCCTCGCATAAATATCGGATATGTAGTACGATTTTCATCGGTACCAATCATATAATTTAATTGTACAAATGTAGAAGCATTAAGTGGTTGTGCAGTACGAAAATATATCAGTGGTACTACATGCATATTACCACTTAAGTGTAAATAACCATCATCATCAATTGCCATTGCAATATAATTATGACTATCCCAACCTGTTATGATTGGTAATTTATTAATTGTCCAAATACGCTCGTTTATATTTCTTTGTGAAATAGTCATTTGACGTGTAGCATCGTAATATGCTATAAATTGATAAGGTAAATGTGTTAATAAAACAAAATTTACAGGATGTCCTGCCCATACTGGAGCAATATCAAGTGAATCGATTACGATAGCATGTTCAGTTCTATTATTTGTAAACAATGTGGACGTAGGTAGTATTACTATGAATAGAACAGTAACGACCAGTAGACACATATTATTAGATATCAAATGTGTGTTTATTTGAGTTACTTTTTTCTGCTTATCGGACAAACGAAATATCTTCTATGATAAAGTGTTAACAATAGATATATTTACGTACCTTGATATTTTCAAAATAGAAAACGAAATTTTTATTTCGAAAAACACAACAAAAAAAAATTATGAAATTGTTAATTGGCAATCGTATTCATATTTGTACTCAAACTTGAATCACTTTTACTTTCAATAATAGCATTATTGACTGATTCTTTTTTTATTAGTTGATCTAAAATAATAGACAAACTAATATAGAATTAATTATCGATTCATAGATAGAACAAACCTTTTCTTTTTTTCCATATAAAGTAAGTGAACATAGCAGCAAGACTAATCATTAAGATAAGTATTACTATACCAATAACTATAATAATTGATTGTTTCTGTTTTTTTTTCTTATCATCTTCCTCGAGTGCAACAACCGCATTAAATACATCATCAACATTTTCCACAATAGTATCAGCATTGCTCTTTAATAGCACTTCATTTGTATTGTTATGTACAGTTTCATCTACTGTTTCAATATGCATATCACCAAATAAAATAAATTCTTTATTTATTGGTTTTTTCCATTTAATTTTATGATCAAATACTAATTTATCTATTTTACCACCTAAATCTGTAATATATTTAACAATATCACTTCGACTACCAAGTGTAGCAACAAGTGCTTTTGCATCTTGTGGTTTAAGAGCTATTTGTGTTGAATTATCAATTATATTTGATGTTAAACCATTAAGATCAACAATATTTTCTACAAATGTTTGACACATATTATTATTACCAGCATCATATGTATAAAAATGTTTATCTATATTTGATGCTGTAGTTATCAATCGATTTAATGTAAATGTTTTATTTGATGTAAGTGGAATATCATAAATATCAACAAATTCAGTAGGAAAGACGGGTTTTAGAAGACGAACACGATGAGCTTTTTCAAGTTTATAAACAATACTACCCAGAGTATTTTTTTCACTTCCAAAAATTTGTTGTAATACTTTAGGACTTTTGTCATTCTGAATAGTAATAAGTAGATAATTATGATAGATTTCATCATAGCCAAGTTCAAGTTGTTTATTATTGAATTTCCATAAACTAACAATATTTAAAAATAAAATTAAAATAGCTTCAACTGGTGTCCGACCAAGTTGAATTTTGATTACAGGATTATCACCAACTTCTTCTAAAATTTTACGTATGTTCATAGGCATTTCAGGATGATATTTGGCAGCAATTAAATGATACTTGTTATCTTTCTTTGTCTATGAAAATAGATTTACAATTTAATCCGACTTAAACGATAAATACCTTTGTAAAGAATAAACTACTAGTGAGTATTGCAGTGTTGAGTAGTAATAATAATTGAATAAGATTAATAATCAATTTCATATTCAAAATAGAATAGAAAAACAAATATGAATGTAAACTATAATATTTGAAAAGTAAATTTACTTTATGAAATAGACAAGGCGCACTTTTTTAAAAGATGATATAAAAATGATACAAATATTATATTTTTGTTATGGAAAGTTAATACATAGATTGAGAAATTGTATTAAAAAATATATATAAAATATCGACTAAAAATTGCACCACGTGTGAATCTGCTTTACAATTCATCGACTTCTTGTATAATTTATAAAAGTTAGACACACCATGGTGAACAGTTTCCTTGTCGGTATCTACAGGAAGATTGAGGACTAAGACGTCTTTTACTCTTGCATCGATAATAAACAGTTTTTTCTTTCATCGGTATGGTTTATGCAATATTCTGACCATTGATTTTTAATTGATGCTATTGCTTTATCAATGGTATGAAATACATCTTCTTTGATCTAAACTTTAAGTTTCTTTTTTCTGTAGGTGTGGGTGGGTCGATATATATCTTCTCATTCTCCTCATCTACTCAGCTACACTCACAACCATCCTCAAGATGCTCTTTAAGAGCATTGAAAAAGAGTATTCAACAAGTTCTTCCTCTAATTTTTTTAGATTCAATCATTGAGGGGTGAGTGTGAGTGTGGATGTATATGTGGCTATAAGAAGAGTATAGTACCCACATTGACACCCACGCTCGTACGCTATTTTAACTACTTTTACACAAAGAACAACATGATAAGAGAATTATATTTGGATAAAAGGATAACGGCCCCTGATTATACGAATGTTCATCATTTCACTTCTATGACACAAAAAGATACATTATCTTTTTCTTTGTCTTATTTTATTTCACCTCTAAGACTGCGTAGATTTAAATTACATTGAGTTTCTGGTCTATCTAAAATTAATTTGTGAAATCGAACTTTACGTCTTTTGTATTCAAATAAAATGCTAACACAAGTATATAATAATTAGTTGCAAAATTCAATATCATTATATTATGAATTAAAAGTATTCTTGTTTTCAAATTAATCTTGAAAATGATCTTAGAGATAGATATCTGTATCAAATTGTTTTCTAATTCGATCATCTAGTTATGTTGAATAAAGACTTGTTAATCTATACAAAATATGAATAATATACATTTTATTGTAATACTTCTTAAATGATCAAAGATATATCTCATACTTTTTGATTATTTATTATTATTTTCTATTTCACATAAGTATTTTGAAATGAATAGAATATCCATATGAGATATATAGAAGTAAAATATATGTTTCAAAGAAAAAGGAATACAGAAATGCTCGTTGTATCTATGAATCTGTCATTACTACAATTATATTGTGAACACATATCGAATATCATACTAAAGAAAGTATCTCATTAAAAACTAATCGATTGATTTCTTTTAGTTTTCAAATATAATATTTGTGTGGATCTAAATATCATAGAAAATCTCTACTATTATTAAATATTCAATCTCTTTGGATATAGTAAACAATTTTAAGTAAACAAAAGAATTTAATAAAACTTAAACTTTAAAATGTTTTTATAAAAATACACTGTAAAAAAAAGTCAGTTTCAAACTACAGCAATAACATTAGAAGAACTATTAAAAAAGCATTATATAGTTAAAAAAAAGTAAAGAAATAAATGAAAAATGTCATATTAACAAGTTTTCATAAGAATATCAATATTACCATATCCATTATTAGTTGCAATAATATCAGTTAAATTATTATTGTCTATATCACCAACAGCAAGTGCAAATGGATGTGAATTAAAGCCACTAGAGAATATTTGTTGATTCATAAACGTTCCATTGCCATAACCAAAATACACACCGATATTACTAGTCCCATAACTAGCAACAGCAATATCTAATCGAGTATCGTTATTAAAATCGAGAATAACAACTGAAGATGGTTGAGAGCTAACACCACTAGAATAAGTTATTTGATTTGATAATGTACCAGTACCATTGCTAAGAAAAATACTAATGGTATTAATACCAGAATTTGCAACGACAAAATCTAATCGATTATCATTATTTAAATCAGCAACACTAACAGAACACGGTTGGGAAGCATTACCAGTTGAATATGTTATATCATCGATAAAAGTACCATAACCTGATCCGAATATAACTTTGACATTGTTTGTTGCATTATTAGTGATGACAACATCTAATCGAATGTCATTGTTAAAATCTCCAACAGCTATGGAAGTCACTTGAGAAGATGATCCAGTCGAATAAGCTGGTGCTTTTAGAAAATCTTCGTTAACATATCCATAAAACATACCTATATTATCGATATTAGAATTTGCGACGACAACATCGAGACGTTTGTCCTTGTTAAAATCACCAACAGCGAGAAAAATTGGCTGAGAATTCTCACCAGTTGAATAGGTCAATGGATCAAAAAAAGTACCATTAATACATTGAAGAAGAACACCTAAATAATTGGTACCAAAACTGACAAAGGCGATATCCAGTTGATTATCATTATTAAAGTCCTCAACGACTAATGCATTCGGAGCAGAGCCAATACCAGTTGAAAAAGTGATTTGATTATGGAAACTATGGTTCATATTTCCAAAAAATACACCGATATTGTCAGTGCCGGAATTGGTAACCGCAATATCTAATATAGCATCATTATTCAAATCACTGACGACGGCCCGTGTTGGCTGTGAATTACTGCCAGTCATATAATTAGTCAGATTGGAAAAAGTACCATCACCATTCCCATAAAAAATACTTATACTGCCAAGATCATAATTGGACACGACGATATCTAATTGATTGTCGTTATTAAAGTCACCAGTAGCGACTGATGCTGGAGAAGCAATACTGTCAATTAAGTATATAACTACATCAAAAAAATTACCATTGCCGTGTCCTAAAAAAACACCCATTCCACCAGTGAATTGAAGAGAGACGGCAATATCTAATCGACTATCATTGTTAAAATCTGCAACGATGACTCCACATGGACCGGAATTATAGTCAGTATTAAAAATCGTTTGATTTGTGAATGTACCATCACCATATCCAAGAAAAATACCTATATTGTTACCCCAAAAATTAGCGACAACTATATCCAAATAACTGTCATTGTTCAAATCAACAATAGTAATCGCAATTGGCAACGACCCGAACCCAGTCGAATATGTTGTTTGATTGGAAAAGGTATCATTGCCCAGTCCTAGAAAAACACCCACATTGCCACTGCCTGAATTGCCTGACACGAAATCTAACCACCCATCATTATTTAAATCAGCAACAACTACTGCTCTTGGGGTAGAACCTGTGCCTGTGGACAATGTTATTTGTTTTTGAAAACCTCCAGTATCGTATTTGATAAGTGTTACTACCCTATCAGTGCCAGAATCAATAACAGCAATATCAAGTTTCTTATCATTGTTGAAATCACCAATAGTTACTGCTTGTGGAATTGAACCAACTCCAGTTGAATACATACTTAAATTTGTGAAACTACCATTTCCATATCCAAAAAGAATACCTACATTTTCAGTTGCAGAATTAGCCACAATAAGATCTAGTTCATTATCATTATTGAGATCATCAACAACAACTGAAGTTGGAAAAGATAAGTCACCAGTGGAAAATACTATTTGTAATGGAAATGTTCCATTTGTATAGCTTAAAAGTACTCCTACATTACTTAAATCATAATTTGCTATGACGATATCTAATTGACCATCATGATTGAAATCACCAAGCGCTAAACCATGTGGATGTGGAGAGGATCCAGTTGAATATGTATCTTCAAGTATACCATTCATATAAGAAGATCCGAGAAAAACACCCATCATATTCGTACCAGTATCGGCGACGACAATATCTAGAATGTTATCATCATTAATGTCAGCAAGAGCGACCGCATTTGGACAAGAATGGTCACCAGTTGAATAAGTTCTTTGAACAGGAAACGCTCCACCACCTTCTCCAATAAATACAACAACATTGTCAGTGAGACAATTAGCTACGACGATGTCTAATTGATTGTCGTTGTTTACGTCACCAATAGCAATTGATAATGGGTGAGAACCACTACCAGTAGAATATGTATTTCCTTTGACAAATGTTCCATTACCGTATCCAAAGAAAATAAGAATAGTGTTACTAGAATCGACAGTAACTATTATATCTTGGTGATCATCATTATTCACATTACCGATAGCAATATCATATGGATTAGTGCCGGATGGAACCAAATAGATGATTTGATCTGCAAAAGTACCATTGCCATATCCAAGAAATATGCCCATATTGGGACTGTAAGAATTAACGACTGCTATATCTAATCGACTGTCATTATTAAAATCGCCAATAGCAATAGATTGAGGTGTAGAACCATACCCAGTTGGATAAGTCTGTTGGCTGGAAAAAGTACCATTCCCATATCCCAGAAATATACCTATATTGAAACCATAATAGTTAACAACGGCAATGTCCAGTTGTCCATCATTATTAAAGTCACCACCAACAACATCTGATGGTGTAGAGTTGCTGCCAGTCGAATAGGTTGTTTGACTTGAGAAAGTACCATTACTATACCCAAGAAATATACCAATATTGCTTGTTCCAGAATTGGCAACGACAATATCCAGTTGTTTATCATTATTAAAATCACCAGTGGTAACTGAATATGGTCGAGAATAGTTGCCAGTTGAATAAGTTATTTGAGTTGAGAAATTATCATTACCATAATCCAGAAATATACCAATATTATTTGTTCCAAAATTGGCAACGACAATATCCAGTTTCTTATCATTATTGAAATCAGCAATAGCGACTGAACCCGGAGCACTTCGAATGCCTGTTGAATAGGTATTTTGACTTAAGAAAGTATAATTTCGATATGTCAGAACAATATCAACATAGTTGTAATCGTAATTGACCACGGCAATATCTAATTGATTGTCACCATTGAAATCACCAGCAGCAATGGCATATGGATTAAAATTGGAACTAACACTGAAGAATATCATTTGATCTCTAAAAAATCCATTTCCATATCCAAAAAATATACCCACACTTTTATTGTCATAGTTTGCTACAGCAATATCAAGTTTAGTATCATTATCAAAATCACCAAGTACAAGCGATAATGGAAATGAATTATTGTTAGTGGAATATTTGTATGGTATTGTGAAACTTCCATTTCCAAAGCCTAAGAGGACATCAATTGTATTTAAGCCAGAACAAGCAATTACGATATCCATATAAGTATCATTATTTAAATCATCAACAACAACTGAATGCGGTTGAGATTTAAATTCAGTACTAATTATAAATTGCGCTTCGAATGTACCATTTCCATGCCCGAGATATATACCAACATTGTTAGTACCATGATTTGCAACAATAATATCAAGTTTATTATCATTGTTAAGATCAGAAACGACAAGTGAATATGGAACAGAATCATAACCAGTTGAAAATGTTTTCGGTGTTGCAAAATTTCCAAGACCATCTCCAAAAAGAATACCTATATCATTAGTACCATAATTTGCAACGACTAGATCGATTTGTTTGTCATTGTTCATATCACCAACAGCAATCCATAATGGTCGAGATGAGCCAGTAGAAAAAGTAATTTGTGGCATGAAAGTACCATTACCAGTTCCAAGAAAAATACCAATATTATTGGCACCATAATTAGCTACAGCTATATCTATTTGTTGATCATGATTGAAATCACCAACACAGACTGCATATGGAAGTGAATTGAAACCAGTTGAATATGTGATTTGATCTCTAAATGTAGTATTGTCCTGTCGAAGAAATATTCCTAAACTACTTGTACCAGAATTAGGAACAACAATATCAGGAAGATGATCATTATTAAAATCAGCAACGGCAATAGCGTGGGGATGAGAATCACTAACAATTAAACTTGGAGCTTCCGATTTCAAAATAAACGTACATGTTTTACCTAAACAATGTAAAAGATATGATTCGAAATAAAATAAAGTCTAATTATCTTTGTTGACTTTCTATAACTAAAGTTCTTTTCTATGATAAGAATGTAAGTAAATATGATTGAATGAGTATGCGAGTTGTATATCATACCTAATGGTTTTGGTGATGAAAAATAAACTGTAAGAATGCTAATCATCATCGATATGCATGTAAACATAGCAAACATGAAGACGAGTGTCTTGGAATTCGGCTGATACAGATGATGCCGTAGTCTAATGATGATACATATTAGTTATTAATGAAAATAAAATAAACATAACAAACATGAAAACGATTTTCTTGAAATTCGATTGATCATTTAGTCTAATGATGTTAAATTTTAATTTTACATGAAAATAAAATAAATCAGACATACTTCTTTGATGGAGTCGTAACGGTTTTGGGGAGAACATTGGGTATAGTTTCGACAGGATGTTGGTCCTGAATTGAGTATGAAGTTCTTCTTGGATTGATACCAGAAGATATTTGATTATTTTGATGCTCTAATGGTAACATTTCAATATCCATAGAAGTCATTTTAATCTATAATAAAAATATTATTAAATGGAGATTTGTCGTTTGAATCAAATCAAACTCACAATTTATTATATATTTTTCTCATTTCATAATTATAAAACTAATATTTTAATTAATCGTCTCTATCTTCTAGTTATTGTAATCATTTTTACTATTTGTTTTCATAAGTTTGTTTTTTCTCACCTTATATTTGTTGACGAAGAGAAAACTTCATAAAACTAAAAATTCTTTATTAATATAAACATTAGTTATTGTTTAATATTTGCCTTATTATCTCGATGTATGTGTATAATATTTCATACGAATATTAGAAAATAATACAGATATATAATAGTAAACAAGTATAAAATTATATTTAAATAACAAAGTTGAAGGGTAAAGTTAACTAATAAAATAAAATAAATAAATAATGATATGAATAAAATGTATTTAGTTTATGAAAAAAGAAATATATAAAACAACGCAAAAAGTTTCATACTGATTAAAGGTGAAGTAATTATGTCTATCGAACTATGAAGCATATTTTTTTATATCATTAAGTAAAATAAGATATTTTTCTCATTAAAAAAATACCTTTCATATTGACGTTTAAAAACATTTTCTAGATATAAACACCCACGATATAATTTGTTCACTTGAAGAAATCAAAAATCCCGAGAGAAAAATGAATATTATTTTTTTCGAAAATATTTTTTATTACTTAATAAGAAATCTTTTCAAATCTATTAAAGTCAAACTAATATTTCTTATTATATAACTCTAGAAATATACATAATTCTTATAGTTTTTAAGAAAGAAAATTTATATCGAGAGGGATTTTAACTAACTATTACGTATTAAATATTGTATTCTCATAAAAATACATCACCCTTTAGCTGCAAATGTTTTTGACAAAAAATAATGTATTCTTATTCATGTTTTTACTTTACTTGTCATGTATTGTTGTATTATGGTCCAATGACTGTTTAATTTCTATCATTCCTATTATGTCTATTCATTCATTATTATTCGTTTTATCCAAGTTTACATGAAAGAGAATAATAAATCATAGCTGAAACAAACCATGCCTATTGTCGAATATTATTGTATTTTGTTTAGATCAAAAATATATGATAAAAATAAAGAAAAAAACAAATACGAGATATCTTATAGTATTATTATAAATTGTATATACATTAAAAAAAATCATATATGTAATTATGATCAATTAATAAATCTCTCATATTTATTTTTATATTACTTTTCTATTTCTTCTGAATTAATTCAAATAAAAAAAATATTTAAACAAGTTGAATACAATCGATATTTTGTTATTGCAAAACTAAATGAAATATTTGTATAGATTTTTTGTTTTGAATACATTTTGTAATGTATATAATCTGAATAGATATTATTCATCGTTTATTTTATTTGGCATATTATTGCTTCGTTTTATATTATGACAATTTCGATGATTTATTATTTCTTTTATCATATCTTTTCTCTCCTTATTTACTTTCGATGACCTGGATGCTGAGTACTCTCTATATTTTTATTTTAAAAGTGTCAAAGTTAAAGTATATTTTTTATATTAGAAATTGTATAAAGTCATATAAGGAAGGAATATCTAATTACGATTAGAAAATACATACATATGTATTTTAATATAGTGAATATTCTATTATTATTGTTAATACTTATTTTATATCTTATATCATTTGAAATCAAAAATACATTTCCATTTATGAACAGATATGTATGTGTAATATTTCTAATAAAACACAATTTTTATTAAAATAATATATTATTTATATGAAGTCTTCTATTGTTCGCTTTTAGTTTTAAAATGAATTTGTCTGTATGTAAAATTTTATTAAATAATTTAATCATTGAATAAATTTAAAAAACTAATCTACATAGAGAAAATCAGCAATTAGCAAACACAAAAAATTTTAAATAACAAAAAGAAATCATTTTAACTTTATAAAATTGATTAATACAAAATTAACTCTTGTTTATTATTCTTACATTTTCTAAATTTGATTTATTTTTCAAGATAAATTTCTATAAAAAAAAATAAATATTAGAATTAGTTAATAAAATATTTCTAATAGAAATAATTTATATTTGCTTTTATGTTTTTTTTTTCAATATGAGTTAAGTAAACAAAATATACATGTGATTAATAAAAGAACAAAAAAAATATAATTATATGATAATAACTATTATTTTTTTCTACTATTAGATACTGCACAGTAGAATATGAAAAATTTGATTAACTAAAATAATATTTATCATTCTGTTATTATACAATAGAAATTATATAAAAGAAACTTTCTTATTTTTTTTTCTCATAAAAACTTAATAAACTAATTTGTATTTTGTATTATTAAGTTTTCGTAATATTTATCAAATAAATAATCTTGATAAAATATGAAATCTAATGACTAATATTATAATAGTTTTATTTATCTTTTAAAACTACCAATTTTCGTAAAATGATCTTTTTATTTTTATTTACTTGATTATTGAATATATATATCAGAATTTAAAAATCAACAGAATGTTTTATTTTGATTTTCAGAATTATGAATATTTTTAGACATGATATTACTTGAGTTGAAATTATCATTAATAACAATTATCTCGAATTAATAATAAATATTTGTTATATTTAACGAAGTATTTTATTTCAATACAACTGAAATATTATTAATGATGAAAATTTTGTAAAAATATTCCTATGTATTAACCTTTCATATTATTAATAAACTTTAATCAAGATAATCCATATGAAAATTATATTAAATTAAACCTTTTCTCTTTTTCTAATTTGATTGAGACACTTAATTCAGTTGAATGTTCAAAACTGAATACTAACATTCATACTGAAATGTAAATCAATTTAAAATTTTCGATTCAACTTTGTTTTAACTGGGAAGATAAATTGAATTGTTATATTTATATATAAATTTTGTAATTTATATTAAGCGATAATCTCATGTATTTACAATTATAAATAAATTATTTCTATTTTCTTCGAGAATGATTCTGTTTAAATACAATACTCACTAAAACTCTTGTCTCTATTTTTTACTTGGATCGATCATTCTTTCAAAAGATACATTATGAAAAGTTCCGTTAAATTTGTATAAAAGAATTTCTATTAATGTAGCTATTTTGTTCTAGAATAATAAATAAAAGTACTAAAAAATGATTCAATTTGGTAATTTTGTGTAGCGAACAACTGTTCACACAAATGCAGAGTGAGAGTGTGCTTAAGTGTTGAATACAAGATCTATACCCACAAGCATCCTCTAGCAATCATCGTTAAAAAGTTTACGTTTGCTTTCGAACTTTGATAAGATTTAGAAAACTATGACATAAAATAAAAGGTTCAGCGAATCCGTAAGATGAGCGCTATTCGTTGATGAATTTGTCGTTGAAAACTTCTTATTGATTCTTGAAATTGTTTTTTATACATTTGCGATGGTAAAATAAATACTACGAAAATTAAAACCGATGGAATAAATGAAATAAAATAGCTTAATATGTATAGCCAAGGATTACGATATGCTTTAACACAATTAGATAATAACGAAATAATTAAACGAGGTAATGAAAGAATAATAAGACAAATGGGACTAATTATTAGATGTTTGTGTTCTTTCAATTGTTCATAAAAATGTTCGCTGTAAGACTGTCGTATTCGAACTGTTGCTCGTTGACGACTTGATTGACAAATAATATATAGAGCAGAAAATAAATTTGCTAGAAATGGGCAAAGAAAATGAAAAAATAATATAAATGTATTATAAGCTTGAAAAAAATGAGAATAATGAGCGACACACCAAATACGTTCTTCTTCACTATCATCAAATAGATCACGGTAGAAAAAGTCATGAACAATCGTTCCCATTATCAATAATGGTAAAAGGATAATTATACGTTTAGCAATATATTTACTTTTCGTCGCATTGAAATTGATACCTTTAAAAATAGTCACTGATCGTTCAATAGCCACACATGCATATAACCAACTATCATAATACAAAAAGAATTTAAGAAAATTTTCGATAAATACACATTCTATACGAAGAATAATTCGACTTGAATATATATTGATTTGAGTAAGAACAAGAAACCAAAATTTTAACATAAGAATGCTCACTGTTAGACATGATGTAATTGATGATGTAAGAAGATATATACCACAACCAACTTTTCTACAGTTCCCGTTAGAAAATACTAATAATGAAAGAAAACTATTGATCAAACCCAAAACAAACATGATTATTGTAAGAGCTAAAGTTATTTTAATCGGTAGTGATTGGTTCATCAAAGATACATCTGGTCGAATTTCATATCGTAAAATATCATTTAGTGTTAATCCAATACCTTTAGCATAGTATTGACAACGATTACCAAAATAACAATCTTTACAATTGCATAATGTTTTTCTTGGACAATCAGGTACATCGACGAGACATTCTCCTCCATTTAAACAGTGAAAATTAAATCGACACGAATGCATTTTACTTAGCTCATTATGTTGAAATTGAAAACAATTAGCATGACGATCTCGAGTACATAAACACATATAAGATTCATCAAAAAAACACCAAAGATGAGGATAATTTTGACACATAGTATGATAATATTTCACTCGACGAATTTGTGGCATAAATATTATTTCTGGCTTTAATACTTCATTAATTGAAGAACATCTTTGATTAGAACTAATTGATGTTGAAAAATTAGCTGATTCAATCAATTGAACAGCAGCTAAATAATAATGATTATTAGTTTTTACGATAACAATATTCCAGTTACCATTATGAGATAATATAATAACGTTTTGAAACATTTTCAATGTCTTCATTATCCATCTTTGATATGGTGCTTGCTTATTTCTTACGGAAATATAATGGATGATGGCATAATTTGTCGTTTCTATGTTGTTCAATGATATTTCTAATTTATACTTATCTTGCATTTCACATCTGTTCCCATAAAATGATTCGGGACAAATACAATTATATGAATTAATCATTGATGTTGCATCCGTCACTAAACATTGACCATTATTTTTGCAGAAATCTAATGGACATTTATGTTTTAGTAGACAACGTGAACCAAATTTGTTTACTGGACAAATACAAATCGATCGTCCTCTAAGTGATCCAATACAAATTGAGTCTAACGAACAATCGGCACAATTAGTTCGAAAACTACAAGAAATACCAGACCAACCAGGATTACATCGACAAAAAAACTTTTCTACATTAATATATTTTGTACATTGACCATTTTGACATGGATATAAACATTTATTTGAATTTAATGTTTGATCAGTAGGCACAACTAATTGAGCACTTAATCGATTAACAGGTAAAAATAGAAATGGAATTTTTAAATACCAACTTGCAAGATAAGTTAATGAAAATAGATTATATGCATCAATATGTACAATATATTTTTTCGTCTTATTCTTTAATCGATTTAGATATAATAGATACATATTAAAATTAAATGGACATTGTTCTTCACGAGGGAGATAATAAATTTGTGAATATGAATTAATTTCTCTTCTATCATCATCATCATCGATTAAAGTAACAATAATCTTATAAATTCCATAATAATTATTTGTCATTAATTTTAACGAAAGACTAACTCTTTCATTTTGATATTCACATAAATCACCATAATAACTTGGAGGACAAAAACATTTAAAACTGTAATTATCTCCTCCAAGCCAAGCACGAGCATAAAGACCACGATTACAACGCCAGGACCATCCATTATTATCATCATTAACTGTATCAAGTTTGTTGTTTATCATAATCGAATGTTTTGATGGTTGATTATCGATATAGTTGATCATTTTAAATCTATGTGAAGGATAGATTGGACAATTTTCTAATGAGAAATATCTGTTGACTAAACTTTTAAGTTGACAAAGAGTAATTTCTACATTGCTTCGATTATTACGTATGAAACTATTACAGCTTTGTTGAATATTTTTACAGAATGCTTCATCATCACCAGACGAACAATCTTTATAATTGTTACATAATTTATCAGATTGTAAACATTTATCTTCATTCAAACAATGATAATGATTGGCATCGTTAGATATTGATTGCATTTGTAAACATTGACGAAGTTCATCCGATCCACCAAGACAATCGATTATTCCATCTTCAATTCTCGTTACTGATAAACATAAAAATGTTCCATTATATGGAGATATACATGGATGAGATGGAAAATTACAAAGAGATTTTGAACAATTTTCTTCATCTTTACCGTTTTCACAATTCCAAAATAGATTACAACGTGTATAAACATTACTGCATGGCCAATAATCACATTCTGTTTCATCGGTATGATTTTTTCCATTAATTGTTTCAGGTAATAAATGAACAATTCGATCACATATTTCATGAAATGATAAATCCGATAATTTCATTGGTGAAACAATAGAAGGACAGATTTTTGGAAAAAATAAAGAATAACATATGTTCTCATTCGGACACTTAAATCGATGAGTATTATTCATTGTACAACTTAATTCAAATTGTTCTTCATCATCATTTAAATAACAATCGGATATTCCATCAAGAATTCGATGTTTTGAAATACATTTCGAAGAATTTTTACAACAATATAATGAACTTTGTTTAATAGAACGTTCTTTTTTATATGTAGTTAAACACCCATCAAAATATGGTTTTATCGTATCAATAAGAGATTTCCATGTGTTATATGTAACATTTGATTTAAATCCCATTTGATAACCCATTCGACAAGTTTTAGTTTTATAATGAAATGTTGGTTGGAGAAAATCACATAGTTGTTCATCAAAACAGACATAAGTTGGTGGGAGAGCTAATTTCATATTGATCATTTCTTCGTCTATTTGATCATATAAAAAACTTACATGACCAAAAAGAACCGGAATTGTTGGAAATTGAGTATGAGAATCACAAGTCTGGAAAGAGTTGAACAGACTTGATGAATTGACAAATTTTTGACAGGTTTTTTTGTCAATACTATTTTTAATCTTTGTAAGACAAATCAATGCTAACCAACATTCTTCAGATAAATTTCCTTGAACACTTATTGATTCAATTAATAAATAATGACGACCATTATCACAAGGAGCAAAATCTTCAACACATTGTCCATCACCACACGGAAATTGTTTTCGACCAGGTTGACATGCATGTTCTTCGCAGATAAAAGTTGGATCTGTAAAACACTCTGAGAAATAATAATTAAGAAACATTGTCCCCGATCGATCGAGACAGTCTGTTAAGTATTGTTCATTATTCGATATGTCTGTCGATAAACATAATCCATTGTGACATCGATATTCATTTTCTTCACATTCGTTTATTTCCAATTGAAAACATTCTTCTTCATCTACACCTCCGTTCAAACAATCAATTCGGCCATTACATATTTCACGCCAATCGAGACACATTATTGTACCACCACGATCACATTTAATATTTGTATAACACGTTCGATCAGCTATGTTTTTATCAGATCCATAATCCTCTTTTGCTGAGAATGCTTTGGAAAGAATCATTAACCATTCATTAGTTTCATATAATTCAAATGAATATTGACATTGAGAACCAAACCATGGTTCTTCGCATTCTACATATAATATTTTCGATGATGAAGATGAATTATCACTTTTTTTATCGAGAAAATCTTGATATTTTTCAGCAAGATCAATTGTTGATGATAAAGAGATCAATTCTCCTGTAGTAACACCTAAATCACGTAGCTGGCCAAATGTATAATTTTTGTCTCGTACATTAATAAAATCCAAAATCAATGGATTTGCATCGATTGGACGAATACAATATTCAATCATTTGAAATCGTTGGTAGCCAACATTAGGTCCATCTCCTGTATAATCGGTTCGATAATGTCGTAAACAATCAAATTCAAAATTATTAACATTATCACTTTGATAAGTATTATAAAGATTGAAATAAAGAACACATTCAACTATTCTGTACAACAACAATGTTGATACCAATATATTATTTATCATTTTTTAACTGAAGACAAATTTGTTCACTAGAATAACAT